>RJWM01003227.1:0-116363 GCA_004363535.1 Dasyprocta punctata | reverse complement strand
AATGGCAGCCCCGCCACACCACCCTGCCTTGCAGCCAGCTGAGTATGGACTGAAACCTCCAAGAACTGTAAGAAATAAACCTTTCCTTCCCTCATTTTGGGTGTCAGGTATTCTGTTTCAGCAATGAGAAAAAGGTAACTAAGACACATAGTTACTCATTATAGCCCATTGCTTGCATCTGATTACTATTTTCTGGTTGGAGGGCTTGACCTCTTAACTTATCATTTATTTATTGTTTTTATCGGAAGCAAGGCAAGGAATGAATTTGATGTGCTGTCTTCCCTTCTGTGAAGAAGAAACTGGTAAGTCCTTGTCTGGTCTTTGCTTGACTTATACCATTGCTGTTTATCACCTGGCTTTTGAGTGTCCCTCATTAATTATTTAGGTGAATAACTCCACTCATATATACTGAGCAGAGTCCACCAAATTTGGAGAAAGTAGAGACGAGGTCTTTCAGAACTCTGAGAGAAGGAGCTCTTGCTCCAGTGAAAGAGAACAGACACACACAGATAATTGAAACGCAGCACAGCAGCCAGATGGCAGGTGCCCCAGGAAGAGAACGGACCAGAGGCCCAAGGAGCAAATAGGCCTCCTGGCAGGAGGATCCAAGAAGGCTTCTCTCTCTGCATGGGGAAACCTCTACACAGGAAGAACCGGGTACTTTGAGTGAACCAGAGATTATGGGAGGAGAAAATATGAAGAAAGCACCCTTCACTCTGTGCCCCAGAGGTCAGTAAACCGGCCCGGTGAGCCTGGGCTGATAGTTACCAGCTGAGTCAGATCCTGTCCCCTGGATGCAAGGCAGGGGTTTGAAGCTGCTCCCCCATCTGCGGGGCTCCACAATCTTTGGGGCGGAGGTCTGGGTGAGATGTTCACACATTTGCTTGGAAGGGGGTTGACCTGTACACTTTCCCAGGAATGGAGAAAAGCTGAATTAACTAGCGCTTGGAAAGTATCCATAGATTCTTGGCTCAGAACGTGTTTGGGGTGCATTTATATAGTGCTGTTTCTTTTCCTATCGCACAAAGAAATGACAGGAGGAGGAGGAGGAGGAGGAGGAGGAGGAGGAGGAGGAGGAGGAGTCATCAGAGAACAAAATAGCGCTCGATGTGTCAACCCAGTCCCTTTGCCCTACCCACATGGACACCGTGCTCCCCTGCCCCAAGTTATGAGCAGCTGAATTGAATTAAAAAAAATAAAAGTCCCTCCATTGGTGAGACCTGGCCTGCCAAATTCTCAGCTGGCGTGAGTTTTTATAGCTCCGTTATAAACCCCTGAAAAGTGAGGCATATAATGGAAACATTGACATAACCTGAACTCCCAGGAGCGGCTTGTGCCACTCTAATTATCCCTGGGTCTCATTGGCCACTGCTCCGCCTGGGCTGGCGGATCCACAGCCGAGGCTCTGCCTGGCCGTCATGGGCGCTGGAGGTTGGACGTGAGTTTGCGGAGAATAATGAGACAGTGTCTGCTGGTGGGAAGCCCCCTGTTCCATACATACAGGCCCCTCCCTCTCCCCTTCCTTCCCTTGTTCTCCCCCTGCACCACCTCCCCCACCCCAGTCCCCCTTGCAAAAAAAAAAAAAAAGGCAGAACAGTTCAGTTGGTTGTAAAAATTAATGAGTTCAGATACAGACTTGCCTTATTCCGGTCCAGCTGTGTAACCAGGGCGATTCCGACCAGCATTGTAGACGCTGACATCAGCTCTACACCCCGGCACAATGCTGCTCTGTTTGATCTCAGAAACAGATCAGGCTCCTGGGCTTTATACATCCTGCTTCCTCCCTACGTAAACTCATTTTATTACCCACCAGGACAGCGCATCTCCACCGCGGTCTCCCCGGGCGGCCAATACCAGAGGATCAGGCGCCACAGCAGACTCTCCTTTGACCAGCTGGACACTTGGATCCAGTTTTCCTGGTCTTGGAGGGTTTTTTTTTCCTGTCCCTCCTCCAGGTGTTGACAGCCAGGGGAGGATGATGGTGATAATGATTTCACCACTTTCCATTTGCACAGTGCTTCACATCTCTCAATGCACTTCTATGTCTCGTCTGAGTTTTGGCCCAGGACCACCCCGGGAGGTAGAGGTGGGACCCCTACTTTATAGATGCAGAAAGGCTGGCTGTGCTGGTGAGTGCAGCTTCCAGCAGCCTTGACTGCTAGCCCAGGGGCTAGGACTCAAGCTTGGACTCGAGTGTCACCTTTTGGTGTCTGCACCTGGCACCAAAGATTGAGACTGTTGGTGACTTGAGCTAGAAGAAGACTCTGTGGGTCCAGCCAGTTTCTCTTAGGCTAAAAGAGAAGGAAGACGACAAACCTACTATGTGTCCTTCAGAAGTGCGTCACAGTGCTCCTAAGCTGTCACAGCTTACTGCCACACCCCAGCCCTCCTGCCGAGTGCTGCTTCCTTTTCAGCCCATCCAAGAATGTTCACTCCTAGCTCCAGATGATGGCTGTAAATCCCTGGCTCGCAGCTGTCTCACTCCCTGCTTCCCTTTGAACACACTTATCCCATCATTCCTGCCCCTTTCTGAAGCAGTTCTGGAAGTCCTCTTTCCTGAGAGTCTTCAGGAGGTGTGATCACAATTTGGTGACTGTGGCTGCCCAATGTCATGCGATGAAAAGGCAAGTTCCCAAAATCCTCATGAATGTTTCCTTATCTGCCTTATTCACCAGATCTGGTACTGTGACTTCTGGCTCTTCTTCAAAGTCAAAATGACCATGAAAGAACAATATTTTGAATGAATTCAGGACATCAAGGCAGCCATCACAATGGAACCTAAGACTCTCATGACAAAGCGCTTTCAGAAGTGCTTCAGAAAGTGGCAAGAATGATGGGATCACTGTGTTGGAAGTGAGGCAGGTAATTCATGGCAATGTGTCTTTTACTGTAATGTGTTTTGTTTATTTACACACACACCATATTTTTTCTGTCTCACTTTGTACATTATAAAGATCCTATTTCCCATAAAGTCATGCTCACAGGTACTGGGAAGTAAGATTTTAATTTATCTTTTTTTGTTGGACACAACTGAACCCATAACAAACTCCTATTTCTTTCATGCTTGTCCAACTGGTTATCTAGACTCAGAAGCTAAGGAAATGGATTGATTCCCCTCTAGCCATCAGGAGGTGTTAAGAACCCCTTATACTTATCCTATGCTTACTGTAATGTTTTCACACATATTCTCACTCTGCATAGCAGCCTGGGAGTGCCCA
The DNA here is from genome assembly GCA_004363535.1 of Dasyprocta punctata. Classification (NCBI taxonomy): domain Eukaryota; kingdom Metazoa; phylum Chordata; class Mammalia; order Rodentia; family Dasyproctidae; genus Dasyprocta; species Dasyprocta punctata. Next base: position 113,145 of record RJWM01003227.1, on the reverse strand, counting down.
GAGGTCCGGATTCTCGGATTCTCATTTTACTCTAGGTGAAGACGACAAGAGGAAGAAATGGGAGTGTCTGAGGCAGCTGGCCTTGCTGAGGGCTCTGAAGCTGTGGTTATAAATTCCTGCCCACCCATGTGGCTTTCCCCGCTTGACCACAGAAGTCTCTGCCAAGGACCAGAGCTGGGCTCTGAGCTGTTTTGCAGGTCTGGAAGCCCACGTGCTTCTATTCCAGTTTACTCTGAGAGGATTTTACTGCATCTTATGCTCTGTCCGTTTCCCGCCTCACCCCCCACCTCATTCCCCACCGTGGCCCCCCACCCCATCCTCTACCTCATCTTCCATCCTCCCCACTCTTGCTGTAGCTTTGTCAGACGGCCTGGCTCCCTTTAAAATAGCCTCAGCTCCTGTTGACCACCACTTCCCACCACTTCTAACTGTCTTCTGTGTCCCTTTCCTTTGCAGAGAACCTAAACTTAGCGTTTTAGCTTCTGTTTTTTTTTTTTTTTTTTTTTTTTTGTGGCACCAGGAATCAAACTCACAACCTCACGCCTGCCAGGTGGGCACTTAAGCCACTGAGCCAAACTCCCGGCCCTGGTTTTTTGAGGCAGGGTCGCACTGTGTAGCTCAGGCCGACCTTGCACTTGCATTGTAGCCTAAGCCGGCCTTGAACTCACAAGGCTCCTCCTACCTCAGCCTCCCGAGTGCTGGGATTGCAGGCGTGGCCACCACGCCCGGCTGCATTTTAGCTTCTGAAATAGATTTGCCGTGTGGTCTCCTGGTTCTTTGGCAACTTTGAGGTATTGTTTTGGAAATCTCTCTATGACAGTCCCAGCATTCACTGTGGGTAGTGGCAGGACACCAGGGACACTATATTTATTTGATTTTAATGGACTATAAGCTATTCCTGAGAGATATGAATGCTAAATATGTTGTCACATTCTAAAAAGGACCACGTGTAGCACCGAAGCCACAGTTCTGATGGCCTCTTGCATCCAGAAATGGCCGACATCCACAGGCTTCCGGAAGCCACCTGACAGACCCCAAATGGGATCACTGGGGCCCCCCAGTCACTGCAGCCCGTCCCAGGCTATGGCTGGGTGTGCACCTCTACTTTCTAGCAGGGCTCTGATTTATGAGATGCTACATGAGCTCTGTGTTTACATGGCAGGCTGCCCTCAATGCCTAAGACTTGCTTTTTTTCCCCCATCACGTGATTAGATAGATTAGTTTTATGTTATATATTTCTTGTGTATCTATACAAGAGGTCTTCACTTTGCACACTGCCACATTCACAAAAACACGTGCATGCCGGGGCGTACCTAACTTTGCACGGCTCCACGGCAACTGCAAAGGGAGAACGTAGGTCTGACGCATGTGGATTTTAGTGAACCCGGTTCAGCGCAAAGTGAGGGCTGTTTTATTTTGTAAATAATATTGGGATGGAGAATGTGGTGACAGTAGGTGGTGCCCACTGGGCATGGGGTGCTTGCTTATCTTCCCAATTCACACTGGAGAGAGAGGTAGGAAGGGTCAGGTTATGCACAGAAATGATGGAATGAGGACAGAGCTGGTGAATCTTCCAGAGATGAGCAGGTGTGGGTGCTCAGGTGTGACATGGTCACTGCTTTCAGCGGACAGGAGAATTGGAGAGGACGCACTGAAGAGAGAGCATCTGTGAGCTTTGAGAGAGAAGTGAAAAGATGGAAGAGCAAAGGCGGAGGTGGGCTTTCCAGGCTGAGCCAGCAACACAGTCCAAATCAGAGAGGGGTTCTGGGATTAAGGGTGTGTGATTGCTAAACCAGTCCATTGATTGGTTTGGCACCACCCCGATCCCAGTAGCGTGGATACAATACAAGGGACAGAAAGAGGCTTGTCTCATCCTTTGCTTGCTTGTTTTGCTGCTGTCTGCCCACCATCAACTGTTTATCCTTGTGAATGCTTGTCTTCCATGCCATCCAACTATGGACTGAAACCTCTACAAACTGTAAACCAAATAAACCTTTCCTCTCTTCACTTGTTGGTGCTGTGTGTTTTGTCTCAGCAATAAGAAAGTAACTGAGACAGTGGTTCTCTACAGAAGATTTTTCAGTTGGAAGGAAGGAAGGAAAAAAGGGAAAAGGAAAGGAGAAAGAAAGGAAGAAAGGAAAAAAGAAAGAAGAAAGGGAGGAAGAAAGAAAGGAAAGAAGGAAGACCTCCTTAAAAGAGGTTTTCAGCACGTTGTCAAGTTATCTTCCTTGGAGGTAGATTTTTCCTCTTATTAAGCAGTAATTCCCACAGGACTGCTATCTGGCTCTACTCCCGGTTTTGGAGCCAAGGGGTCCCCAAGAAACTTTGCTGTCACCATAACTCTTCTAATTTCTGGCATTCTCCAGGATCAGCTCAAGGAAGTTTCTCCATCCCTCACTTCCTGCCAGATTCCCATCCGGGTATCCAAGAACCTGCAGGATGGTGCTGTCAGGACCCCTACCCCCACCCCGCGGATCTGAAGCCTTTGACTGAGGAAACATAACCTGAAAGGGCTGGGATCTTAAAAGCAAAACTGTAACCAATCTCCACTGTATTCTTGACTGATGATTCTTCTGGAGCTAACCAGAGAAAAGGCAACCAGAAGACAGGGTCTCTGCTTTAAACAAAATCTTGGTACACTTCTCACATCTGCCTCGTTTGGGGTATTTTCCAAGTGAAAGTTCATTAGGGAGACCTGAAAGCACGTTCCACTAATATCCATCAAAAAGGGGTTCAGTTTCAAAGTGCACAGGAAATACAATAGTGTTGAAGCAAGCTGCATGAAAAGGGTCAGGGGCCCCTAAGAAGCAGAGGAGAAGCAGGAATGGTGATCTGGATTATTTTATGGTGAGCTGAGCCTTATTTTGGATAGAATAAGTGAATCTCAGGAAAACTGATATTGCCTGGGCACTTCTTAGTTACACGAGCAGCTCTTGCACTAAACATTCTAGAAGGTTCATAAATGTGTGGGTTTTCTTTCCCACATTTTTTCCCATTGGAACCAAATCTGAAGTGTTCAGAATTCTTTAAGCATGACTCTTCTCCACCATAATGACTATTATTAACATGTACTGACCTAGAGGATATACAGTATCTTAGTCACTTTTTTGTTGCTGAGACACAGTCCATAGCTGGGTGACTCCAAGGCAGGGTGGCACAGCAGAGCAGCACTGGGGTGGGTGTTCCTCATGGCATGGTAGACAGGAAGCCAAGAGAGTTCAAGCCAAGAGAGATAAACCTGTCCAGGCCACGCCCCAGGGGCCCACCTCATCCCACCAGACCTCATCTCCCAATAGCAAGCCAGCTACACATCCCCATTATCCAATCACCTCTGGAAAGCCCCAGCTATATTTGCATGGGGCTTTTGGGAGGTGACATCTAGGTACAAACCATAACACAGAGAAAGGGGATGAAGTAGGGAGCAGAAGCCTGGGGATGAGGCGGTGGGTGAAGAGAACACCGATGGGAGGCCTGGAACAGGGTGGCTCTGTGTCTGTCCTTCAGCCAGGGGACAGCTCAGATGTTGGGGAGCATTCACCAGGCTTCTGCTTGGTGGTTGATCTGAATGGAGCCAGAAGGTCCCTTCCCAGGGGTGTCCAGGGGTGTGGGTGATGCCACGTTGCTATGGTTTTTATCCAAACTGTAATCCTGAGTTCCCACATGTGCAGGATGGGATTGGATCCCACAGACGCTGCCCTGTTTGCCTCCCCCTCCCCCCAGCCATCCAGTGCCTTCCCTGGAACCAGCTGAGGGTGATCTGGAACCAGGAGACAAAATAAACCTCTCTTTAAGCTGTGGCTGGTGGTTGTTTTGTCCCAGTGACAACAGAAGAGGCCAAGACACAGGTCTGTCGGTGGTGGCAGAGGCGAGGAGCCTCCGTTCAGCGAGGAAGCAGTGTATCCTCCCTCCCCAGGGCTTCTCCAGCTGCCCTCTCTTGGGAATGCTTGCTCAGGAGCTGCTCCCTCCCCTTCAGAAGGCTCTGCTTCCCTGGAGTTGGAAGGAGTGGATGCTTCCAGGGCTGCAACCCTCACACACTGTAAGCCTCCCCCAAATGCTCCTAAATCCCTGGCTTAACATGAGTGAGGAGCTCTAACTCTGCAGGCAAGTAAAAAAAATCCACCCTAAGAATTCAGGGTGTGGTGGTGCATGCTTGTAATCCCAACATTCAGGAGGCTGAGGCAGGAGGGTTGTTTTCAGTTTGGGGCCAGCCTGGGGTACACAGTGAGTTCAAGTTCACACTCAGCATAATGAGACCCTGTTTCAATCCCCCCCAGGGGATCAGATCACCTGAGAGAATAACAATGAAGAATAAATGTGTTCATGTGGGCAAGTGATCCCTTATGTCAGTGCCTGGCAAATAGTAAGTGCTAACTAAACAGTAGGTTAATTATTCCTTGCAGACTTTTGGGAGAAGTCTGCTAGTATTCAGAGAGCACCCATCAAATGCGTGCTGTGCCAGGTTAGTCATGCACAGCAAGCACAAACCCTCTGCCCTTCAAGATCAGTGGCAGCTATTGACATAAGGTGACCCCGAATACCTGGCACCACGCTTTGAGCATGGGAGAATGAGTACTGCTTGTTCCTTTGCTGAGACCCAGTGCAGGATGGCTGCAGTGTGCTGTCCTCTGGTGACTTGGTCATTTGTCCTGAACTCATGCAGATGCTGTGACTTGCACTGGCGGTTGAGACGATAGCTCCGTCTACGAAGAGGAAACTCTTCATTTTTTCTTGCAGCTCAGGCTGGAGTTTGCCGTGGAATGTGCCAGTGTCCACCTGTCCTGACTGCCAGCATTTCTCCACAGCACTCATCATTCGAGATGTTTGCTCTCGAAGCCTGGAAAAGAAATCCCTAATTATCCCGTTGAGCAACTCAGGCCAAGTGGGAGAAAAGATATGTGGGTCAAGCACAGAGAAAGAGATGGAGAAGTAACCATCTATTGATCCATTCAGCGCCCATTTGTGAGGTGCAGTCCACACGCCAGCCTCTGCACTGGTACTGAGGTTACAGAGACAAACTGAGCCTCTAATCTCAAAACAGACTGCTTGCTTTGTTCCAGGTGCTGGTTAAAATTTAAAAACATGCAATCTTAGGTAGTTTACTCGAGATTTGGCAATGTTTTGCTTTGCTTTATTGTGAGACAGGGTTTCGCTAGGGATTCCAGGCTGGCCTTGAACTCATTTTGTAGCCCAGGCTGGCCTCAAAGGGGCAGCGATCCTCCTGCTGTAGCCTCCCGAGTGCTGGGATTACATGCATGTGTCACCATGCTTGGCTAAGGTTTGGGTAATTTCCGATGTGTTTTATTCTTCAGTGAACACTTGGTCTTGTTTTGAAGGATAGCAGCAGAATTAGACACTAAGACAGATGATTCTAAGGGCTGGCCACAGACACCACACCCAGGGCTTGGTGGGAGAAGGCGAGGTTCCCAGGGCCAGCTGGGCTCCAGCAGAGGATCCAGATGAGCTGACAAGGGAGGAGGCAGTCACGTGGTGTGAGGAGGAGCTAGGAAGCACCTTGTGTTACCGGAGCATAAACTGCATGGTGGGAAACTGAGCACAGAGAGAGGACAGGGAGGCAGGGGTTTCCTGGCCGGGGCGTGGGTTTCATCTTGAGGGCTGTGAGAGCCCTGGGGGACAGTTTCAGCCACAGGGAGGAAGGGTCCCATCTGCACTGTAGACAGCCTGTGAGCTTGGCACAAGAGCATGCACAGTCGGAAGCCCTTGCCACTTTCCAGGGGAGGCCAGGTGGGAGCTGGAGCTAAGACACAAGGCTTTCTGTGTAGTATGCTGCACACGTGTGCACACATGCCTACAAGTCTGTGTGTGCACACGCAGTTTTCCAAAGGCCCCAGTAGAGGATTTTCATGGATTCTTCCACAGACCTGCCTACTTGAGCCTTCTATACACAAAGAAGAACTCATCTCTCTCTTTCTTAAAAAAGTCTTTTTTCAGTGTCAGCAAACTTTGCGTGTGAGCTCAATGCCTGGTACATCAGACATAAGCAGCGTACATCTCCTATCTTTTGTATTCTTGTTTTTAGGGAAGCAGTCCTTCCTCATTCCTCTGGGGGCTGACTCGCTGCCTGTCTCTTCTTTGAAATATTGTCTGCGATCCACTTTCTTCCAAGACTCTATCTAGTCTGGGGGAGGGGATACCCAGGGTTAGTTCACATTTTCCATCTTTAGCCATTCACTTTTTTTCCCCCCAACTCTTGGGAGTTTCCAGAAAAACTCCCAAGCAACAAAACTTATGCAGAAATTTTATCTCCTTTCTGTGACCGCAGTTGGCCTCCAAGAGGAGGCTGAAGGGCCCTGCCCTGCGGGGGGCAGTGTGGGGTGGTGCCAGGGAGGCATCCATAATGCCCTGGATTCTGCCCAGGAGGGAAGTTTAGGGGGGCACTGGTGGGGTCTCATTAGTCACAAGGATTTTGGGAATGGGATGGGGCGCCCCAAGGACTCAGGTGGGGGAATAAAGAAAGGAAGCGACAAGGACATCGTGTCAATGAAAACCCTCACGCTCAGAGCACATTGATTTTGCAGGCCCCAAAGGGGAGTCCATGAGGAGGTTGAGTCCAGCTACATGGTTTCCTGTGGGAAAGTGGAACCCCGCTAGGAATGGCGACCCTGCTCGGGGTTGCAGGTCTGTCTGGGGCCCTGTGAGAAGGGTGTCTTGGGGAACCTACTCACCCTCTGGGAGACCCAGTTTTCCTTCCACCAGTGGAGATGAGTGGTGACGTGTCTTGTACAGTGTGATGTTGGGCGTGGGCATGGTTTGCGCACTGAAACGTGTGTCTGAAAAATAAGGACAAAAAATGCAAAGGATTCCTTTTGTAAAGCAGAGGAAATAACAATGTCTCAAGCACCCTTCCCGGCATCGCTCTGGCCTTTGCGCATATTTCTGTCCCTCTTTCCTTGCAGCGTTCTCAAACCCCAGTGCCAAACGGGATGTGAGAAGCCCCGAGTCTGGTTCTCTGCTTGGCCTCTCACTCCCTGAGAGCATCTGAATGGATCTGAAGGCTTCGGTTTCTCAATCACATCCCAGTAGAATATTATTAAGGCCCCGTCCACTCATGGATTTTGTGCTGTCCCAAAGCAGTTTGTCAATAATACAGGGTGTAATAAAAAAATATGATGTTTACATTTTTAAAACTTTGTTATGTTAATACACATCATTAATCTCCCTAAAATCCTCTCTCTTGCTTTAAACACACCAACCCCATTCATGGTTTTTACTGCTTTCTGCAGCAGCTCTGAAAGTCCCCTTTCCTGAGAATTTTTAGTTGCACTGTCCTGGATGCATCGATGCCCTGAATCGATTCAAAACATTGAGCTTTCAGGGTCATTTTGACTTTGGGGAAGAAACAGAAGTCGCAGGGTGCGATATCCAGTAGTAAGGCGGATGAAGACACAGTGTCATGTTTGATGGCCCTGCCTTTCTGAGGAATGGCACAAGACCACGGCATTCACAGTATTTTGATCATAACTCCTTAAGATCCTCAGGAAAGAGGACTTCCAGAACTGCTTCAGAAAGTGGCAAGAACAGTGGGTTGACCGTGTTTGAAGTGAGCCACAATATTTTGAGGGGATTCATGGCAATGTGTCTTTTACTGTAATACATTTTAAAAATTTTAGCATTTACTCTATTTTCGATCAGCCTTTTGTATCGTTTAGGGGGTTGAAGAGCCACACAGGCGTGGCTGAAGTGACCGGGCTGCTAGCGTGGTATCTCCTGCACTCACGACAGGAATCGGGAGTGGACCTTGCTGTGCTGAGCCCCAGGTTCCTGTTCTCCGCAGCGGCAAGCTGGCTGGGACAGGTCACTCTCTGTCCATCTTAGTCGGAGGAAGCAGCAGGGGAAGAGTACGGGGTGTGGCGTGGCACAAGACAACCGGACGAGGGTGGCAGGAAGTGGGGTCGCTTGTAAAGTGGCGGGCCGCTGGCTGAGACTGGCCAAGGCAGGAAAATTACTCAGAGTCTGCATCCAGTTCCGTCTGAGGTCCCAAGCCAACTCCCCAAAGCCCTGTTGAAGTTGGCTAGTGACAATCCCCAAACCACAGGCTCCAGAGATATGAGCCAGAGAAGCCACCCGCAGGAGGAGGGGGACACAGGGAGAAAGCTTGGCCCAGGCCCCTGCGTGATCAGGCCTGCAGGATGACTGCACCCCCAACGCAGGGTTCCGTGCTAAGACCCAGAGTAGAATCTAATCAAGTTCACAGTTGCTCAGTGGTCAGGGAGCCGAGTGGGACCCCTCGAGGGCCAAACGACGACGAGGCGGAAGTCACGGGTCACTCGGAAGGTCTCCGTTCTGGGGTTTCCGAACTCAGGGCGCACCGCAGCGGAGGCATGGTTTGGAGAGTTCTCCAAACCCCTGGTCACATTACTGTCTTACAGCTAAAATACAGGGTAAGCTGGATTTTCTTCCAGACTTCAAAGATCTGGGCACATTGTGTGCAACATTTTCTTTGGAGGGTTTCTTCCCAGAGTTTAACAAAAATATTCCCCCTATGTGAGGAACTGAGAAAGCAAAGTCTCCTGTCAGTGAAGATTCGAGTGCCTGGCAAGCTTGGGGCACACGGATCAAGGTCTCGGGGAGGCCACAGCAGTCACCTGTCCAACCCCTCACCCTGAGGTAGGGTCACACAGGAGTCACGGTCCTTGAACACACACACACACACACACACACACACACACACACACACACACACAGAGCAAACTCCCCCCAATAACTCATTGCAATTAGGAGCAGAATTTCCCAATTTGTGGGCTGGACTTAGAGACCCAGCAAAAGGACTCTTGAGAGGCAGAAAGGAATTCCACACCGGTGAGGTTAGGGCCGCAGTCTCTAAAGCGAGGTGGCGTTAGAAAGGGAGGGTCCCCAGGCTTCAGAGAGGGGAACTGGGGTGAGTGAGGATGGAGTGGGGGCTGGGAGAGGAAGGGAGCTGTCTGGAAGCCCTGCAGATGAGTGGGTGCCTGCCCTGGGCTTTACCTTCTTCGTAGCACCCCAGTCTCCATAACCCGGGGCCCTAAGTTGCTCTCTTTTCTCCACCCATCTCTGAAAACCTGCCTGCTTGAGGCTACTTCAAAGCCTCTGGGAAAGCAAAGTCGCCAATTAAGCCTCTTTGAGGCAGGTTCTCATTCCTTCCCCACTAATTGAAATGTTACTCCTTTTACTAAACCCATAAACCACCCAAACACAACGATCTTCCTCATTTGCATTGTAACAATGTCCCTAATGTGCTCCCAGAGCTGGCTGAGGAGGGGAACCCTTTCTCCCGCCCCGGCAGGAGCAGTCAAAAGCAATTCCGAGGCAGAGGCCTTCATTTCCATCCCTATACGGTGGCTCATTAGCTAAGGTGGGATAAATTCCTTTCACTCAGGATCCGCTGCCCAGGATGATAATGTCTTTTTTGTCTCAGGCCACAGTTCCCAAACTAGGCCTTAATTGCTGATAGTAATTGAGTTAATGGCCGGGGGAAGGTTAGAGAAGGTCTCCCGTGGTTTTATTTGAGACATTTTATTTTACCTGCCGTAAAGTCATTAACGAGTTGTTTGGTGTTGATTTGCGCTGGGTCCTTCATCTTGTCCCCACTCCTTGGGAAAGTGTGGTGAGGGCGACTGCTTGGGTGTGGGGTCAGCACCCAGGATGTTTGGGGACCCCCCCTTCTCCACCAGGTCCTCCTCTTGGGCGGGAAGGAGATAGCCCAGGGCACTCTCTGGGCGCCCTGCCAAGACCAGGCAGTGACAAAATCCCATCAAAGCCCGGGGCCACGCTCAGTTCCTGATTCGGCTCCCACCAGTAGCTCAGCCCCAAATGGCCCGAGTCTGGCACGGAGCCCAGGGGACAGGTACTGTGATAAAGCTGCCCTCGGTGTGCGTCCAGAGAAGGGGGTTGAAAACAGATCAGGAGGAGGGGCCGGGGCCAGGGCGATGCTGGGGAAGCTGGGGGTTTCCAGATGCCACCCCGGGAATCTGGAGGCCTGCTGCAGAGCCAAGCTTCTCCACCTTTCATCTCTCCCTCTGATACTGAAAGGAGAAGCGGAGGTCCTCTCCACCTTGTGCACTTCACCAGCACATTGTAATAAAAATGAAATGGGCAGGGCTGGCATGGAGCCCATGGTGAAGTGTGCAGGAGGCCCTGGGTCCACCTCCAGCACCCCCCCAAAAAAAAAGAAAAAAAGAAAGCTTCAGCCACCCCGCGGGCCAGTTGTCCCCAAAGGGCTGCTCCTAGGTGCCAGGAACTTGATCCTTCTCTCTAGTCTCTTGCCCAGTAGCAAGGCCCCAGGAATGGATCTGACTGTGGTAGAAGCAGCTGGCAGTTTCCCAGAATTCACATTGCCTGCCATAGGTTTCCTGGATGCACCATTAGACTCAATTTCCTAGGCTTTCTTCAAGCCAGTTGTGGTCCCCTAACTTTGCCCACTAATAGGGGATGGGGGCGCAGGGTCTCGGGTTGGAGGCAGTGGGCATGACCCACTGGGTATCTTCGAAAGCTGAACGTTAAAAGTGGCAGAGTCAGTGGGGTGTGGTGGCACATGCCTGTAATCCCAGCTCTCAGGGAAAGGCTGAAGAAGGAGGATCACCATGAGTTCAAGGCAAGCTGGAACTACACAGCAAGATCCTGTCTCAAAAAAACCCAGAAACGAACAATGGCAGAGCCTCAGTCAGCTCAAGCTCACTATGCTATAGCCCAGGCTGGCCTCAAACTCATGACACTCTCCCTGGCTTGGTCTCCTGAGTGCTGGGATCACAGGTGTGCACTGCCATGCACAACTCAGCTCAAAAATGTAAACCAGGGTAGACAACAGCTCTCCTCAGCAATCCTGTGAATGAGCAGGAAATAACTGTCAGTGGAATTTAAACCATGTACAGCTTTGGAATGGTTTGCTGTAGCAGAGCAGCTGCCACCCAGCCAGACAGGCAGCAGGCCCTGGGCTGGAGGCTGTGGCCACAGCCTAGGCAGCAGCCCGTCCACCGGGCCTTCCCCACAGCCTGGAGACCTAGCTCCGATGCCAGCCCCTTTGGGCAGCCTTTCCTGGGCAGAGTGAGCCCAGCCTGGCCTCGCCCAGTCCTCATTCCTGGCCGCCTCCCTTCCAAAGCCACCTCTGCCTTCCTCTGGGCAGGTTGAACAAACAGGCATCCAGCCAAGGGGCAAGAGTGAAAAACTGAGTTTGAAGACCTGAAGCCTCCTAACCAAAGGCAGCTCCTCCGAGGTGGATTTCCGAAGTGTTACTGAAGTCAGGCTGCACAGCCGTCCATGTGCAGGGCAACACTGAGCCATTCAGCGTGTGGGGGAAGATGAGCCTTTAGCTCTCTGCTTCTGCCCCTTCTCCTTGCAGAGGGGGAGACTGAGGCCCAGACTGAGGGGAGCCAACTCAGTCCTGGGCCTCCTGACCCCTTACCTGCCTTAGGTGACTTAATCAAACGGCTTAGCTAACTTGATGGCAGAATCAAGGCAGAGGCCATATGCGTGTGGTTGTTCAGTGTCCCTCTGTAATCCTTGCAGCTATTTTTTAGGGAGCTGGGTGGATAGTGGACCCTGAACCCAGGGCCCTTGCACTAAGCTACGTCTCTAGTCCTTTTTATTTTTTTTAAACTTATTTTTTTAATTTTAAGAGAATAAAGCCAAACAAAATAAAACAGAATAAAGCCAATCAAAACAAAACAGTGAAAGTGATACATCAAAACAAGATAATAGAAAATCAACAATGGCTACCATAATGCCTCTTGTTATCTTCAAAATAGCTGCCCATACCTTCAGACATAATAAAATCAAACAAAACAGAACAGAATAAAACCAATCAAAATAAAACAATGAAAGCAACACAAGACTTCAAAACAAGACAGTAGAAAATCAACAATGGCTACCATAATGTATCTTGTTATCTTTGAAATAGCTGCCCATGCCATCAGATATAATAAAATCAAACCAAACAAAACAGAACAAAACCAATCAAAACAAAACAATGAAAATGATACAGATAAAAGGGAATGATACAGATAAAAATGATAAGATAAAAGGGAATGAACAATGGCCATCACCTTCCCTTTTTGTTTTCTCCCCTTTCACTTTCACAATATCTGTCGTACATTTTGGATTTCACTAACTCCTTCAGTTTTTTATACTAGGGAGACAACATGATGTTCACCTTTGTGAGTCTGAATCATTTCACCCAAGAGCACGATCACAAGTTGTATCCACTTACCTACAAGAGTCTTGTGATTATCCTTCTTTATAGCTGAGTAGTTTTCCATTGTATAAAAATGATGTATCTTTCTTACTCACTCTGTGGTGGATGGGCAAGCTATCTTTGCTTTTTTCTGGCTCCCTGTTGCACGGAGCATTGTTTTCTCTCTTTTGACTTTTGGTCTGTGAATTTCCTTTTAAGTTAATGTGTTTCTTGTAAACCACATATTGATGGATCTTGTTTTTTGATCCACTCTGCCTGTGTTTCTTTTTATTGGTGAATCAAGGCCATCTACATTAATGGTCATGGTCAACATGCACTGGTTCGTTTCAGCCATGCCTTTTTCCTGCTGTTGGCTCCCTACTTTCCCCCTCCAATCAATAGTCTGCCTCACTCGGTGATCCCATTCTGATTCTATTCCTGAAACTGTGGTCATCTTTATCTCTCTAGAATGTCCTTCAGCATTCTTTGTAAGGTTGGTATGGTGGTCACAAATTCCTTCAGTTGTTCTTTGTCATGGAAGTATTTTATTTCTCCATTAATTCTGAAAGATAGTTTTGCAAGGTACATCAGTCCGGGTTGGAAGTTGTTTTCTTTTAGTACTTGAAATACTTCACTCCAACCTCTTCCTGACTTGATGGTTTGGATTGAGCAGTCTGCTGTGATTCTGCTGGGTTTTCTTTTATAGGTGATCTGTTTCTTTTCTCCAACAGCCTTTAACATTTTGTTCTTGTGCTGAACTTCTGGGATCTTGACTATTATATGTCTGGGTGTAGATTTATTTTGGCTATGGCTACCTGGAATTCTGTATGCCTCTCTTATCTGTGTGTCAGGTCTTTTCCCCATGCTTGGAAAGTTTTCTGGTATTACTTCTGTAAATAATCTCTTTATGTCATTTGTGTTGACTCCTGCTTTTTTGCTGACACCTATCAAATTATTTTTCTTTGTGTCATCTTACAGTTGTTGAATTGTTATTTCCTTGTTATTTGCAAGAGATTTTTCCTTTCATGATCAGTAGCTGCCATTCTGTCTTTAAGATCTGAAATTCTATCTTCAATTTCTTTCAAGTGGTTTTGTCAGCTTTCAATGGAGTTTTTAATTTCCTGGGTATCTCTTTGAGTCTGTTTCATGCATTCCAATTCTTCTCTATATTTTTCACTCAAGTTTTCCCTCATTCTCCTTGCTCTTTTTTTAAAAATCTATGTCTACTTCAGATACGCTTCACAATCCTTTTATTATGTTTGTCATTTCTTCTTTTACCTGAGATATTACTTCTAATCCGATTTCTTTTATAGCCTCATGAAGTAGTTTCTTTACTTCAGTTGCCATCGTCCTAGAAATTTCAGGCATGCAACTTCTACTTTATTCCACACCCATGTTTCCTGGACTTGTTCTGTGTGGGCTGGAGGCCAGAGATTGCCTTTTGCTCCTTCGTCTTTGACATTTTCCTGAGTTCCTCCAGACGAGCAGGTTATGGGGTCCCAGGCACTTCCCATGTTGTCTACCTATCCACAGTGTAGGGGGATGGGTCAGGTTCTTGAGGAGGCAGTGGGGTGTGGAGCGGCTTCCCCAGATTCTCGAGTCTTCTCCAAGGCATGGCTGGCCGGTTCTCCCAGCCCACGCTGCCTACAGGTCCCTGAAGGCAATGGCAACCAGCAGGCTTGTAGGGTCAGGGCTGGCTGCTTCTTCATCAGGAGAGTCCTGATGGTGCTTTTTTATTTTTTATTTTGAGACAGAGCTCTAAGTGATCCAGGCTGGACTCAAACTTGTGATGCCCCTGCCCCAGCCTCCCAGACAGCTGCAATTACAAGTGTGCATGCCCGGCTCATTCTTCATTCCTTTTTTAATTCATCAGGACACACTTGTCTTTAGTCCAGTCTGTTTTTGTATTCTCAAACACTCCTCCTTTCCATTGCCTTCACTGTGACGTTGCACATCTATGAGGATGTCACTGGGGCTGACACATCCGGTGGAATTGTGTTAGGATGTGGAAACACCAGCCTTCCTGAGGAGCTGCCTTCTGCATCCATCTGGAGGTACACAGATCACATTCCTGGGCTCCACAGGAGGCCCTGGGACAGGCAGGGGACACAGTACCCCCAGGTTGCCCTCCTTTCTCTGTAGCACCCTTGCCAGGGTGGGCTGAAAAGAGCTCATAGGGAGGAATTCCCTCCCATCTCACAGAGGGGGAAACAGGCTCAGCCAGATCTCTGCAGGGTGCAGTGTGGCCCTTCTGATCCTGGTCCCTGTTTTTGTGCAAAGGAGACTGCTGGTCAGGGAGAGAAGTTTCTTTTCTTCTAAGTCACAAAGAAAGTGACACCAGCATTCCATGTACATAGAGATTTTTCTTTTAAAACTCAAGTAACCACATTTTCTATATCTCTCCCAAACTCAGGCTTCTTTTCCAGATTTCTTTTCTTGGAGTCTAGAAGCCCATGGGTTCTTGGTGGTCAGAGCAGGTTCAAACCCCAGGTTTCTGCCTCCTAACTTCCTTTCTGGTTGGTCACTTACCCTTTGGCTCCAGAGGGATCCCTGGGGTGGGAAAGTCCAGACCTTGTCCTTCTCTCTGCCAGAGACCATGGCTCAAAGCAAGCCCATGTTTGGCTCAAGTGTCCCCACCCTTCTGCAGGAAAATGTCTGGACAGGCAGGTGTGAAGAAAAAGATGTAGCATCTTCTCTAAATGATTCCACCAGAAGTGTCAGCCCCTGTAATATCCTCATAGATGTGTAATGTCACAGTGAAGGCAGAGGGAGCAGGAAGAGGAGGAGGAGGAGGAAGAGGAGGAGGAGGAGGAGGAAGAGGAGGAAGAAGAGGAGGAGAGAGAGGAGGAGGAGGAGGAAGTGTTTCCGTGCCCACTGGTCTTCCTGGATGTCTGTTTCCCCTCTTCTTGGACACTTCCAGGTCATTGCTGCTTTACTGGGAGCCTTTTTTTTTAGCATAGTGGGTGTGTATTTGGGGAGCAGTGGTAAGGATGCGGGAGTGATAGTTTAGACACTGGGACAGAGAAGAGAAAGGGGGTTTGACACGGTTAGAGCCCATGAGGGGCCATTCTTCAGAGGATCTCTGTGGGATTCAAGGCCAGCCTGAACTACATAGCCAGACGCTGTCTCAAAAAACCAATAAATGAATAATAAAATCTAAAAAAAAAAAAAATCAACTTTGGAAAACAGACTTGGAGAGGCTGTAGTGGAGGGTCCATGATATTTCAGGCAACAAGCGTTTCATTTTCACAGAAAGGTGAAGAGGGAAAGTTCTGTTGATCCCTGACCACTTCACGAGACATCACATTTTTTTGAATAGTGCTGAGGCTCATACCCAGGACCTCCTGCATTCCAGGCAAACTCTAGCTCCAAGCCATTGTACCTCGTCACAGTAAACACACCTGTGCCCAGAGCACCGATTCTTTTAAGAGCTCCTGGCTCCCGAGTAGCAGAGGCAGGATTCGAACTCGGATCTGTCTTTCCATCTCATCAAATTGCTTCTCTAAGTAAAAAGAAATATTGGCAAAGAATCAAGTCTGAGGGTCAGAGAGGCTTCAGTCTTAGCTTCTAATCACAAGAGTCAGCGAGATGCTGACAGGTGTGAGAGGACCCATGGTACAGCCCCACCCCCAGAGTCTAGTCATCAATAGGTGCCATGACCTTGTTTGGGTCCTTGCAGTGCGCCAGGGACCTGCCAACCCTTTATCAGGATCCCTTGTGACCTGGACTTAAGAGAACTCAAATCCCCCCTCGCCTTCCCTTGGCAGGGGCGAGACTGTCTCCCTTTGGAGCCTGGAGTCACCACAGTCACCACGGTCAGAGCTTCTCTTCACAAAGGCTGAGTAAAGACCTCAGGCCGGGAGCATGGGAGCCTCTCTCCTCTGGGGTCCCTCCAAAATGATGAGGGGACAAATGCCCTCGGAAGACAGTTGGTCTCATTTTGTGGATGTGAATTCAATGACTCCCAGCCGCATTCTACCCATCCTGCTTCCAGCTTAAGTTTTAAAAACTAATTCTCTCTGCATTAATCTGAAAAGACCCTTGTAACAAAAGCTCCACATCTGAGTGTATTTACTGAGAGTGCAGCTGTGTCAATGGCCGGCACAAAGCAGGGCTTCCTGGTCAGCCCACAATGGGCCGCAGGTATCTTACAAACAGAGGCACACAAGGCAGGGCCTCTCATCAGCCAGCCTCCTTCCGAGAGGGCCAGGCTGGAGCCCGGGGGTCAAGAGAAAAGGAGGGTGCCCCGCCTCCACCTCCCGCACACAAGTGGGAACTGAAAGATATGATCTGTAAGCCCATCAATTAGGGCTATTAAAAAGGTAATTAGCTGCCTTCCATGGAAACGAAAGGCAGAGATGTGAAAAGGGGGAAATTCGTTTCCATGTGGTTACATTTTAATGTGACCCGAACTCTTTGGTAATGAAGCGGAGGCTGTTGTGGCGAATGTCACTTGGTCGCTCTTGGTGGGAAGGTGATATCAAAACAGCTGAAGAGCTCTCGGGTCAGAAAAGTGGAAACTATTTTTTTTTTTTAATTTTTGTGAAAGTATATGTATTTTTTTTTATTTTTCTGCTGTCAAACTCTAGATACAAATCCAAGAGTCCAATTTGGGAGACTGGGGAGGAGGTGCGAGTTGTTTCCCCTGGAGTTTTCTCTTCCAAACAGAATTCTGGCAGGAAATGAAATCTGAAAATGTCCACAGCGAACGATTTGCCTTGGATTTGGATACGTGTGAAATTCAGCACTGGTGTTTCTGTGGCCTCTCTTTTTCAGCATGTGTGGATATTTTGATAATAATGTCCAGGAGAGAACAAAATGAATAGAGGAAATACCTTGTTCAAAATGAAATGTGAAGATCTCTGCTGAAATGGATCTAAAGCAGGTGACGCTCTGGCCTGGTTCACGGCACATGTGTACTCACATGTATTCGTGTTATGTGTGGGTGCATGCTGTACGCAAGGGATAATGGAATTTTGGGATGTTGCTGTTTTTTTTTTCCCCCCTACAATCTCATGTTCTCCTTCCTTCTTTTCCCACTTTTTTTTTTTTGTTTTTTGTTTTTTGTGCTACTGGGCTTTGAACCCAGGGCCTTCACACTGAGCTATACTCTCAGATTTTATTTTTCCTATTTCTTATTTTGAGACAGGTCTCTCTGGGTGATGAAGTTATGCAGGCTGGGCTTGAACTTGTGATCCTCCTGCCTCAGCTCCTGGCCTGCTGAGAGCACAGGCATGTGCTACTACACATAGCTTTTAGTCTAGCTGTGTACACAGTGAGATACACAAATCTTACCATGTCCTGTAATCCACACAGCATCCAAGACATACAATATTTTCATCATCTCAGAAGCCTGCTGCCCATTCAGTCAATACATAACCACCCTGGGAGTCCCTGTTCTGACATTTATTACCTCACATTAATTTTCCTGTTCTTGAATTTCATCTAAATTATCTTGTTACTGGGTGCTGTGGGGTCCTACTAGAGATTCCAGGTTCTAGTCCTAAGTAATTGGACAAGACATAGTGCAAAATGTAGTGAGTTTTTACGTTTACCAAAGGTATATTAAAGGTAGGAAAAGAAGCATAATGGGTAGAGTGAGTGAGGGCCAAGCAAAGGTAGGAAAAGAAATACATTCTTCAGGGTGAGATCAAGCCACTGAACGAGCTTATAGTGGCCACCAAGACTACTGGTGGCTACTTCTATGTCCTCCATTCTGATGTCAGATCTAGGCTGTCCTATCAAAACCCTGCTTGATCTCACACCAGAAGAATTAAAGGTAGCAATTTCTGATTGGTCCCAGATGCAGGGTTTGAAACAATTTTTCTGCCCATGTGTCCTGGATTTCCATGATTTAGGGGTCACCTCCATTTGCTCAGGGAACTGGCCATGCCCTAATCTCCTGCCTCAAAAGTCATATGGTATGAATCCTTCTGGGTCTGTAAACCTTTGTTCCAGTTTTCGAAATTAATCGGTGAGCTTTTAAATGGTATTTCATTAGCCGGGTGTGGTGGCGCACGCCTTTAATCCCAGCACTGGGGAGGCTGAGGTAGGAGGAGCGTTGTGAGTTCGAGGCCGGCTTGGGCTACAACGCGAGCGGAAGGCCAGCCTGAGCTACATAGTGCGACCCTGCCTTAAAAAACCAGGGCCGGGGGTTTGGCTCAGCGGCTTAAGCACCTGCCCTGGCAGGTGCGAGGTTGTGAGTTTGATCACCGGTGCCGCAAAAAAAAAAAAAAAAAAAAAAAAAAAAAAAAAAGGTATTTCATTAAGTGAGCACTTTATGATGTACTCAATTTTCTCGTGTTGATGGACATTGGAGTTGTCTCAGTCATGGCCTATTAAAAATGAAGTTACTATAAGCCTTCTCGTTTATGAATTGTTGTGGGCATATGTTTTTATTTCTCTTGGATAATTAGATATATCTTTGACTAAGATACTGACAGTTTTCTAAGTGGATATACCATCTTACACTTCCAAAAACAATGAAGTGAGAGTTTCTGTGTTTTTACTTCTGCAAAAATATGTGTTGTTGTCAGTCTTGGTAACAATAGTGGTTTTACTGAGTACGGTGAGATGACCTCTTTATGTGGCCCTTCTCTGATGCCTCTCCTCTTAATTTGCCCTTCTCTGATGCCTAATGATGTTGAATAATTTTTCATATGCTTATTATCATTTTCATATCTTCATCCATGAAATTTTTGGGTTTTTGGTCCACTTTTTTTGGTTTGTCATTGTATAAATTTGTAGATATTCTATATATTCTAGATAAAAGTCTCATCTAGTGTGTGTAGAATACAGGTATTGCAAGCATTTTCTCTCGGCTGTTGGCCTTCACTTTCATTTCCTTAGTGGTGTCTTTGTGAAGAGTAAAGGTGTTACTATGATGAAATCAACATATTCATATTGTAATTTTATAGTTAGTGTTTTTTTGTGCCTGTTTCATCTAAGAAATTTTTACCTCAGCTAAGGTGGTGAAGACATTCTTCCATGCTTCCTTCTAACAGTTCTGTAATTTTAGCTTTCGTGATTATATCTGAAATGTATTTCTGATTGTTTATGTATGGTGTGAGGTAAGGGTTGAAGTTCATTTCATTCTAAACATTCACCCAGAGGTTTGAGTTGTTGCTTTTGTCATAGAACAATTGATTGTATATATATAGGTGGCTCTATTTCTAAATTCTCTGTTCTATTATCACAATAGTACCTTGGTTCATAAACTTGATTCTTTCTGTGATTCTGGTTGCAAACTGAGTTAGATGAGAACTGAATTAAATGCAATGGTTAGGTTTAATGTTGACCTTATGAGAAAATTTGATTTGGTTCTTGTCCAGTTCAGTTTGTGACTAGAATCATGGAGAGAATGGAGTTTGTGAGCTGAGGCACCACTGTGCCATGATTTCAGTCTGTCTGTATGCCACCACACCACTGCAATTGTATATTTTTAATGTGTTGAAATCAAATTGTGTGAGTCTTTTAATCTTGGTCTTCTTTTTTAAGATTGTACTGGCCACATTAGGTCCTTTGCATTTTTATATACATTTTTTAGAACCAACTTGTCAATTTCTAGAGACAATCTCATTAATATTTTGATTGGTTGTGCTGTATCTATAGATCACTTTTGTAAGAGGGAGAATTAACATCTGAACAATATTAAGCATTTCAATGAATATATAGAGAGCTCTTCCCAGTCCTTGACTCTATCGGGGAAGTTTATATTTGTATTCCCATGGAAGTTATTGGACTTTTAGTAAGTTAATTCCAATCTACAGAAGGTTAGAATAAAGACACTAAGACATATTTATCATTATGGGGAGCCAAGGGGTGCTAAGTCCAGCCAGGATAAAAGTTCATCGGAACAAAGACCTTGACCCAGGGCCGAATCTGGGTTTTATTAATTCTCTACAAGGGGATAGGCTTGGGAGTGAGTGACTGTGAGAGTGGTGGGAAGTATGTGAGCTGGGCTAGGCAGCGGCCTGGAATCACCTCTGCAGTGTATATAGAGAGAAGGATACCCAGGAGGAGTAATCTGCAGAATACAGCTTGAAGTAGCATCCGGTGTTTTGGGGTTGGTGCTTCAGTTCTGATGTGTTAACTTTTCTCCTCTGGGAAGTCATAACCTCTTATCTCAAGGCTCGATCCCAGTTGACAGCATGGAGTAGTGGCCCGGCTCAACCATGTATTTTGGGAATCACAGGGCAGGGAAACAGCAACTGTCTCCTGGCTTCAAAGGTAACACATTGACATCTCAGCCAGCCCTATTTACATTGCTTAGAGTCAACTGAAGGGATAAAGAAATGACCTAGCCAGCTCTGTACATATCAGTACATGGAGATAGGGCCAGGTTTAACCAAAATGGAGATAAGTGTTCTTTATTCAAGGAGAATCATCCAAATGGTCCTCCACAGAACGAATATCATATACCTTTTTATTCATTTAATTTTGTTTTTCTTAGCAAATATTTTATGAATTTTTTTGTGCAGGGTTACTATATATCTCTGGTCAAGCCAACCCCCAAATGTTGTATATATTTTGATGCTGTTATAAATGGTGTTTTGTAAGTTTTATTTTCTGTTTGTCATTAGTACGTAAAACCAGAATTTATTTTTGTATATCTGACCTTGTAGCTTGGTATATTGTTACTCCTTACTTAGTCCTACTAGTGTCTTTTTAGATTCCTTAGATTCCTCTACTAACACATTCATGTCATCAGCAAAGGCAGTCTTCTTTCTATCCATCTTTATGCTCTTTGTCCCTCTTTATTGCTTTCCTGGGGTCTTTGGTGTGGTGTCCAATAGGCAGCTTGATTCTGTGAAGTTCTGTGTTAGGGATTTTTTAGAGTGGGTCTATTTCAGTTTTGTTCTTTGGATATGCAATCAAGTATCACTTAATGACAGGTTATATTCTGGAAAATGTGCTATCAAGCTATTTCATGGTTGTGTGAAACCAGCATATACATTTACACACACTTAGATAATATAACTCAAGAGAAAATGACACGAGGAGTGGCCAGTGTTAGGTATGCAAGGCTGTTGCGGGTATAATGCCACACACTGCCTATGGTAAACCTTTTAAGAATAAATAGATACAGAACACTCGAAAATAACAAAAAAGAAGTATCCTATAAGCTGGGCATGGTGGTACACACCTGTAATCCCAACACTATAGGAGGCTGAGACAGAATCATAAGTCCCAGCCCAGCCCAGGTAACTTAGAAATTTAATTGAACTCTATATTAAAATAATAATAATAATTTTTTTAAAAGGGCTGAGGATGTAGCTCAGTGCACAGGCCTTGATTCAATCCCCAGCACTTCTCTCAGAAAAGTATAGCACAGTGAACACATAAACCAGCGACTTAGTCATTAATATCACCATCAAGTACTGCATAGCATACGTAATTGTGCATGCTACAGTTGACTGGCAGTGCAGGGGATTTGGCTGCGCCAGCATCCCCATGAATGTGTGCGCTGTGCATTGCGCTGTGAGGTTGGGATGGCTATGATATCTCTAGACCATAGGAATTTTTCAGCTCCATTATAATCTTATGGGCCACTACCTCATTCTCTGCACATCACTGACCAAAATGTGGCTACATAGCGCATGATTGCAGTTCTCATTCTATAGCATGGCCACTTCTTTTTAGGTGTGGAATTTCTAGGGTCTCAGAAGAATGCGAGAAGTGCTTACCAAGGTGTCTTCCATCTGGTTGGCCTGAACTCTTTCAATATTGAGAACCAGCTGGGGGTTTGTCCCCATCGACTCTGTTCTCTGACGGGCCTAGTAAACTTGTTACCAGTGCACAGACAGTCTTGCTCTTGGCCGGTGACCCCAGGGACTCCCCAGTACAAGCTCATGCAACCTTCTTGGTCTGCTGCCTCTTCCCTGGCACCATCCTTGGTCACATGCAAGACTCACTTCAAAGGTTTCCCTTTTTTAAGGGACCACAATGCTTGCACAGAGTTGCTTCCTGTCTTCTTGCTTGTGGAGGGGAAGGCACAGCCAGTAAGAGTTGACGACGTCGTAGTCAAAAATATGATTTCGCTTAACATCACGGTCTCAAGGTGCATCCATTTTCCTACAAACAACTCAAGTTTATCCTTCTTTATGAAAAGTAATACTGCATTGTGTGTAAATACATTTTCTTTGTCCATGTCATGTCGATGGACATACAGGCTGCTTCCAAGATTTAGCTATTAAGAATTGTACTGCTATAAACACGAGTGTGCATGGATCACTGTAATATGATGTCTTTAACTCTTTGGGGGAAGATACCTAAAGGGGAATAGCTGGGTCAGAAGGGATTTCCAGTTTTAGTGTTTTGAGGAATCTCCATACTGATTTCCGGAGTGGTTTGCATCAGTTTACATCCTGACCAACAATGTAAAGGGAGTCCTTTTTACCTGCAGCCTCATCAGCATTTCTTAGTATTTGATTTTTTGATGATACCCATTATTTCTGGGATAATTTGAAATCTCAATGTTGTTTCAATTTGCATTTCTCTAGTGGCCAGTGATTTTGAGCATTTCTTGGTGTATTTCTTGGCCATTTTAAGTGAAAGAAATCAGACATACAAGTTTAAATATCACATGGTTTCTTTATATGAAAAATGTATATTGCAGATAAAGAGCAAAATTAAAGATGGATAATAGGAAGCAATCATCTAGATAGATCTTTTCCAAATGAGAATGAGATCAAGAGGCAGAGGGAGGGTGAAAGGAGGGGAGGGAAAGGGGTTGAAAAAAGAATGAAGATGTGTTATGGACATAGGCCAACTCCACACAAGGGATGTAAACATTATGTACTGCAAACATGGACTAATAAAAAAATAGAATTTCACCCACACATCCTCTTGTCAAATACGCCTCCCATACCCAGAACATATCTGTGTCATTTCCCTTTTGCATGAGTTTAGCGGAGCAGTTCAACTGTATCTCTGAGAGTTCACAAAAGGATTTGAAGACTCCTGTCACACTTACTCTGATGAATGCTAGCTCCATAAAAGACTGGCTTCTCCTCAAATAATACCACGAAATGTTATGTCTGAATTTCCCTACGTGAGACTCGCCTGCACGTTAACTTATTAAGGACTCTGATAGTCTATTAAAAAACTAACATTAACTCAGCAGTTCCCAAAATTTAGTTGATTGGTAGAACTTCGATTTAGGAATTGTTCATTAATAGTGAACATTTTTGCTCATGAATTACCTGACCTCTTTTCCATTTTCCCTAACATCCTAGAAAAATACTTTCCAGAGGCCAAAAAGAGAAGATTTGGTAACCAATTAAAATCAAAGCTGATATAATATTTAAGATGAGGCCAGCAATTAAATAGATAATTTGAGTCTCTTCTACATTATGGGTATCTGAGTTCCATATCCCAGTTGTGCAAAAAAGGAACTTTTTCTCCCAAAGTTGTTGGGCTCAAATGAGCATATTTATTTTTTAAAGGCCTAGCAGTCTGAAAGTAAAGTGGTAGCCAATAAAACGTCACCTTCAAAAGTATTTCATATAGAGTATATTTTAAAGATAATAACCCACATACACTGTATATATATAAATTTTATTAATCATTTATGAACCTCTCTAAAAGACTTCTGGAAACATTTTCCAGCTAAACACCTTTTAAAAACCAAATGACATCACGTCTGTTGGGGATCTGAAAGGCGTCCCCACCCTCCATAAAGCAGCTCCTGAAAAGCCTGCCATCCTCCTCCCTGAGAATGAACACCTGGAAAGTGTGACTGCAGTGAACCCCAAAACATCATGCTGAGGAGCTGGATAGATTTAAACACCTCTCTCTGGGGAAATCCCCTCAGGCAGAGCAAGAATTAAGACCATGATCCTGGGGGCTTCACAGGCCACGAAGGCTGAGCCACTGTGAGTGGCCTTAGCAGCCAGGCAATTCCCGAGAGGGTCTGGATCCCCTGACAGAGGTCCCTGGCTGCGCTTACTGTCTGCCCACCCGTACCTTCCCGTTGCTCTGGGATACTTACACATTCTGACCTGCAGGCAGAGACAAAGTTGATGCCTATTTACTCATTTATGCAGCTATTTATCTGTTCATTCCAAACTGCTTTGTAGTTCTATCCCAGGCACTATACCGGAGGTACTAGGATGGAGTGGTGGACATATCCAATCCCTCCAATCCCCGCCCTCGTGAATCCAACATTCTGGAAAGCAAGAAGAGCAGCCGACCAATCAGATCACATGTAAGAAGTACTACAAGAAAAACGAGTCACACTAAGAGGCCAATGTTGTTTGGAGGAGTGGTGCGTTCCATAGTGGTGATCAGAAATATTCTCTTTGAGGAGATAATGCTTGTGGAGTGGTATTCCTGAAATGACGCAAAGAAACCTATGGGGGAAGAGCTTTCCAGCAGAGTCAACACTGAGTCCAAAGGTCCTGATGTTGGGACTTTTGGTTGAACCCAGTGGCTCCTAATCATGAATTGGATGCACCAGGCTCACCCAGGAAGCTTAAAGAACAAATCATATGCCTGAACCCACCATCTCAGAGGCTGATTCAGCCTTGGTTTTTAAAACATGCTTCCCAGGGAAGAGAACAAGAAGTCACCAAGAAGCAAGCCTTCCCTGTGAATCAGCACCATGTGCGGGCTGCCACCACCAGCGGGACAGCCAGACCCCAACTCCTTTCAGTGCATGGGCTGGGAAACAAGAAGAGCCAACCCCCCACCACCACCCCTGCTATAAGCATCTGGCTGATCCAGAGAATCACAGGCTGCAGTGATAGTTACTGAGGTGAAATGCAGTTTGATGCTTGTGGTGTTTGGTGTTTCACTGACTTTGTAGGTCTAGGGCTGGTGGTCTGATCATCTATTCAGAGGATAACAGTGTGGGGGATCACCGTCTAAAGGTGGTAGCCATTGTTAATTTCCTATTATTTTTGTCTTGAAGTCCTGTATCATTTTCATTGTTTTGTTGGGTTGGGTTTTATTCTGTTTTGTTCTGTTTGATTTTGTTATATCCTATGGCATGGACAGTTATTTCAAAGATAACAAGATATATCATGGTAGCTATTTTGGATCTACTATTGTCTTGTTTTGAAACCCTTTACTGCATTCAATGTTTTGTTCTTATTGGTTCTATCCTGTTCTGTTTCGTTTGATTTGTACTATGTCTGAAGGTAGCTGCAGTTATTTTGAAGACAACAAGAGACATTATGGTAACCATTGTTGATTTCATATTGTTTTGAAGTCCTGTGTGACTTACAGTGGCTTGTTTCGATTGGCTTTATTCTACATTATTTTGCTTGGTTTTATTGTCTTTAAGAATCACTGCACTAAGGCATAGATTTTTGGCTTTTTTTGGTCAGTACTGGGGATTGAACTCACAACCTTGCGCCTGCCAAGCAGGTGCTTAAGCCACTGAGCCAAACTCCTGGTCCCTTTATTCTCTTTAAAATAAAAAAATTAAAAATGCTTCCCAAAAGGTTTTGATATTTAGCCCAGTTTAGGGAACTGATGGAATCCAATGACCTAATTTTTACAGATGAAGACTGTGAGTTCCAGAGAGAAGTGAGACAGCCTCAGGTCAGAGAGTGAAACAGTGACAGAGCCAGGCCCAGCACCGTCCTGTGCAGGAGCAACTAGAGCTCTTTTTCTTCTACTCCGCTATGTTCCTCCCATCACCCCACTGTCACCCCCATGCCTGCAATAGAACAGGCTACAGACGTGTTTCTTCTAATAGTACTTGTCATTGTTGGTGTCATTACTAAAAACAATAACTACCACTCAACAAATGCTTATTTTGTCAAATAGTTGTTCTAAACTCATGAAATCCTTCCTGACACAGAGTAAGGTGTGAGAGTGGCATACTAATTATGCTCACCTGGCAGATGAGGAAGCCGAGGGTGGAGAGGTTGAGTGAGTCCAAGGTCAGATGGCTGGCAAATGATGACACTGGACCACCGTCCTGAAGAGCTCATGTTCTTGCCTCAGGTCAACCCAGGGGAGACCCTAGGAACTTCAGCCCCTTGTCCTAAACACCCATCAGGGATCCTAGCCATGGTGTCCTTCTGCAGGAAGCTGGGGTTGTGCCCAAAGCTGATGGATGCTATGCAAATTCAGGCAATGGTGTGGGCCACTGCATGACTTCTGCATGACTTAATTGTCTTCTAGATAATTCCACTGAGTGATATGTGCCTTCCAGCTCTGAGGCTGCAGAGGGATAAGGTGGTGCGTGCTCTGGCACGTCGTCTGAGTCACAGCTCTCCCAAGTAACACATCACCAGGCTTCTTTCCAGAGCCCAGATGGTAGGAGTATCATTTATGTCACTGTGCAGGACCTAGAGTGAGGTCTAAAGATGAAGAGTGCATGATCTGTTAGCGGATGAATAATTACAATTTGTGCCAGCAAGCAGCATTATTCCAGAGAGTGCTGGAGAGACAGAGGACCACAGAAGTTCAGAGAAGTTTGTACGAGGTGTGATGGACAAAAACAGGGAATGTTTACGTTTTAAAAAATTTATTACTGTAAAAGGCACATTGCCAAGAATTCCCCTCAAAATATTCCCTTCACTTCAAACACACTTATCCCATCATTCTTGCTACTTCCTAAAGTAGTTCTGGAAGTGCTCTTTCATGAAGGTCTATAGTTTCACTGTCATGGCTGCCTCGATGTCCAGAATAAATTCAAAACATTTACCTTCCTGGTCATTTTGACTTTGGGAAAGAGCCAGAAGTCATACTGTGGCAGATTCAGTGAATTAGAGGACACACGGAGACATTTTTATGAGCTGCCTTTCCATTGGATGGCACTCAAAAACAGCATTCAGCATATTTCTGATCAAACTTCATAAAGACAAATCATATTTCTAAACACCACCATTTCTAAGGCTTATTTGGAAGTGAGATGAGTATTTTGAAGGGGATTTATGGAAATGAGTCTTTTAGCAGTGAGATTTTTAAAAGGGAATTTATAGCAATGAGTCTTATAGCAATAAGATTTTTGGAATAAAATCTTTAGATTTAAAAGTTCACTACAAAAAAAACAGGTGTGATGAAGCAAACCTGTAACCCTGACACTCAGGAGGCTGAGGTAGGAGGATCTCTGCGAGTTCAAGGCCAGTCTGGGGTACGCAGTGAGTTCAAGATCAGTCTGAACTACATAGTGAGACTCTGTCTCAACACTCCTCTCCAAAATGAAAGTTTACCACATATTTTGATCAAACCTCATCTCCTGAGAAGAACATCAAGGATTTGTTGTTGTTGTTGGATCTGGACCTTGATTTGGTAGGAATGAAGAAACAGTGTCCTAGAAGGAAGGGCAACCTCAGGTGAAATCACAGAAGCGTGACAGGGCATGGCAGTTTGGGAGGAGCCAGATAAATAAAGAAGGTTAAAAGTCACAGATCTCACTCTGTATGCTAGCACATTTCTACAAGGCAGGAGTTCATGGTGAGACAGACGCCATGACATATTTTTTTTCTAGCGTTATCCTCCAAATACTCAGAACAATAGCACAGAACATACTCCACGGGGATCCTTGTCAGAGAGAATGGAGTGTGCATGGTTCATGAATGACTCTAACTTTTCCTGAAAACAGCATATTTTGTTTTCATTAGTCTTATAGGTTAATAACAGATTGTTAGATGGGGCCGCAGGAGAAGAGCACTGGATGGGAACTCCAGTGATGTTGGCAACCTATTCCAACTGATGGGGTAATCTTACACATATCACAGCCGCACAAGGTCAGAATTAAGCATGCACATGTCCCAGCTACCTTGCTGAATCTTCTGGGTCGCTCCGGTGTCTAGGTGAGGCACTGTGGGTCCCTCCCACGCATGCACCGCCTCAGGGCCTGGCACTTGCTGTCTTAGCTGTCTGGTACAGATATCCATGGTTCCCGTGCTCCTTTACACAAATGTCCCCTCCCTGCCCACCCAGCCTAAAATCTCACCTTCGCTTTCTCTCTTCCCTCTCTTCTATGTTGTTTTCTTTTCCCATCATACCTATCACGTCCAGTTGATGTACATGTATTTGTCATCCACCTGCCTACTAATATGCGTGTTTGGAATGGCAGAGTTGTATATGCTTGAGCAACACCTGCCATAGTACCTGTGTTCAATACATTTCGTCCAAAGGATGAATGACTGAACCTGGCTGAGAGTTTTCTTTTCCCTGTGTGGTGCTGTCTCCCGAGATGGTGATGCCCCACTTTGCCACAGGCTCACCCCGGGCCTGAGGATTTGGTGCAGGTGTGTCAGCCAGCTGTGTCCTCTTTCTGCTGAGTGTGTGTTGGCAAACACGTGCTATCTGCCATCCACAGCCGGCTGCCCCGCTTTAACTTTCCAGAAGATGGATGTCTTATGGATTTGCTTTTGAATCCCACTTCTTTGACTCAAAGGGAACGAAGGAGCAGAAACAACAAAGGCTGCCTAGAAGTTAGTCTTTCCCAATTGTTCTACTGGGTAAACAGATACATAAAAGAAGGTGGGGGAGGGGGGAGGAAAGAAAAAGGGAGCTTGGGCTGAGGCCTCCAGCTGCAAGTGTCTCATAAACCTGGCTGACATTAGCGTGATTCCGGAGCTAAGGAGAAAAATCCAGAAGCACTGCCCCTGCATGGGCTCCAATTGGGACCTCACAGGGGCAGTGCCACCCCCTCTTCTGGAAAATTCTAATGAGGGGATTCATCATAGCGGTTTGTGTTTGGGGACATCCCATCTCTTTCTTAGTAGTAAGGAAGAGTTATAGGTGGCCTTCCTGCTCACTTTCCACTTTGAAACAGATTCCGTAGTGCTAAAAATGCATAAATAAAACTACAGGCCCGGCCTGGGCTGCATTGCAGGGGGCCACTTTTGCAGGGAAGTTGCAAGCCATCTGTTGGAAACCTAGAGGATGGGATTGATTGTGAAGGTCAGTCTGCTCACTTCTCATCTGCAAGACAGGCCCACTGCAAGCTTCTGAAGGGACGCTCAGATCATGTCACCTACGGCAATTGTGACATTGGGCAGGATGAAACCCCTTGTCGATAGCCCAGTGTATTGCTGGGAAAATCTACCAAAGCTTTCTGTCCTCCCTGCTTTGATCCCTTTAGGTGAGGACAAGGTCCATAGCTGCCCATCGAGGTTGCTCTGCAGTTTAAATGCATTGATACACTCGATGCTCTTGGCAAAAGGTCTTGGCTAAGGCAGCCTTAAGCAAGTGTTGAATGTCTTGTTTATCATGGCTGCTTTGCCAGTCCCCTGTCCACTGTCCACTTATAGGACTGTCTTGGGATGGAGGATCAGATGGACTACAGAGAGTAGATAACACATACTTTAGTCTGATAATGTCACTCTGAGCATCTGTTTCATGCCAGGTGCCCTGGTTGGCATTAGCTATGCCAATGCATATGTGCCAATGTGAGAAAGAGACTCTCTTCCTAGGGAGCCATTGGAAAGGCACCCAGATGGAGAGTAAGAGCATGACTGCTAGGGGCTGGTCCCCTTGGACCTGCCATACCACCTCTGCATGCTGCCACCCCTTTATGCGCTGCCCTGTTAGGTGGGAAGGATGATCCCTACTGTGCCTTCTCCGGCAGGATCAAGTGATGAAAATACACATGAAAGGTCTGGAGCTATAGTACAGTTTTTCTGCTAGAGGTTGTGGGGAATGAAATAGGCATTAATCAAAAGGATCCTTGATTTCACTCATCTTGATGTGTACTGGATGTCAATAATTCTGAGGGTGGCTGATGGAAGAGTCCTGGGGAAACCCGCTGAATACCCCAGCAGTGAAGCAAAGTCAGAGAACCTGAATTCTGGCTCTACCATTGTATTAGTCATCTTCCTTGTCACTGAGACATAATTTAAATAAGGAGATGCCAAACCATGAACCAAATGGTTTGGGGGTAGTCAATCCATGGTTGACCAACTCCAAGGAAGGAACATCATGGCAGAAGGGCATGGTGAAGCAAAGTTGTTTACCTCATGGTGGACTGGAAACAGGGCAGGGAAACAGCACTGGAGCAGAAGGAGCAAAAGACCAGATATAGACACCAAGGCCAGACCTCCATGATCCACCCAGACATACCTAGATGTGTGCCCATCAGTCCTTTGGGTAGATCCCAAAGCCAGTCAAGATTACCCTTTACCCTAACCACCACAACAACTCTCTGGTCATGTGACATTGTATAGGTTACTTAGTGTCATCTGAAAACTCAGAAGCATAATGGATGTCTCAAAGGATGGTCGTAAGGAACAAATGAAATCACACACTTGGAGAGCTCCCAGCAGGGCCTGGTGTGCAGCTTCTCTACAAGGGTTGGCTGTGCTTTGGTGAAGTCAGCCCATTCCAGCATCCAGCCCTTGTCAAGTCCTTGAGAGGATCCTGTTTGCAGGGGCAGACACCCAGGTACCTGATATGTGGATGAGAATTCCAATGAGCCCATTTCCTGGGCAGCCTTGACCCATCTTGGGAAGACATAGAAACACATGTGCAGTCCATTGCTCCCCTATAGACAAGTCCCCCCACAGAACCAACTGGAACCAGCTTCTTGCCTGACAAACAGTGTGAAAGTAAGGAAGGGCAATATGGTCACTGCTTATGTCCAAGGGAATGGTGTCCTGATGACCCATCTTCTTGTGACACTTGGGCTGGGAGATGCCCATAGCCAGTGCCTTTCTTCTGCAACCCAAACAATGCCATGTTCCAGTGCTCTTTCCTCCCTTTTCTAAGGTGCTTCCTGCTGAGTTATTTCTTTTATTTCTTTATGCCAATTCAGGGCCACTGAGTGTAGAGACTCATACCTGTCATCCTGCCTATCATCCTCACTACTTGGTAGGCTAAGGAAGGGGGATCACAAGTTCAAGCCTTGCTTGAGTAACTTAGTGAGACCCTGTTTCAAAATAAATAAATATAAGGGTCTAGGGATATAGCTCAGAGTTCCCTGGTTGAATCCCCTGTACTACATTAAAAAAACATTGAAGCCCTCAATTTCACTTACTTGTAGCCTGGCTAGACTTGCTTCTGGCCTATGGCGTCTTCTGGTTTTGGGGGATTCAGTCCATGGTTGACCGACTCCAAGGCAGGAACATTATGGCAGAAGGGCATGGTGATGCCAAGTTGCTTCCTTATGTCACCCCTTGTTTATTGATGTTGCCATTTGACCTGTATCAGTGAAACTAATACACCCCAAGTCCCAGGAACATACCCAGCACACATTAGGCACTCCATTACACTTTTTAAATGGTCAAGTCCAAAAAGCAGCCTGCTGACGTCAGAATCAGTTCTCAGATGGGCAGTGGAAGACACCTGCCCTGGTTCCCCACTGGGTGAATCACCTCCACCTGTAGTAGGTACATGGACCCACACTCTGGATGTGCTCCTCCAGGCTGGGTTTCAGTCTCTCTTGGGCCCTTCTGTCTCAGTGTCCCTCAGAAAAAGCAGTGTTCTTACCCTGCCATCGTCCAGCTCTATAAACTTAGATGGCTCCCTATTGCTTTTGAGACTAAATACGAATTTCCTATACTAATCTAAGCCTAGAATCTGCACTAGATTTAGTCTTCCAAACTCAGTTTTCCTTTGTTCCCCACCAGTACTCTTCCTGAAACCTTTCTGTCTTCACTGCTCTCTTCATGTCACTCCCTCTGCTTGGATAATCTCCCCAACAGACTGGTGCTCAGGAAGGGTCACGAATGTGGTCAGTGGTTCCCCCGCCTGCTAGAATCACTCACAGCTTCTGAGATTGACGTGAGCTTGCCAGAGTCATCTCCGACATCGTGTTGTTTACAAGATCTCGATGGGCTCTCTTACTCTCCTTATCCTCTAACATGTGTACCTGGGCCCCTGCTTCGTGTTTCTAGACTTCTGCTGGTTTCTGTAAGGCCCTTAGTCATTTCCAGTCCTGTGTGACTGGAAGGTTTTTGACGATAAGGGGTTGATCTTGATTTTAGTTCCCATCCCATACCATGGCCATGGTACATTCCCAGGAAATAGTGAATTGAATAATTTCTGTATCACATAGCCATTCTGTCCACAAAAGCACTGTTTTTATACCACTTAACAATTCTTGCTCCTAATTTCTTTCCAGGTTGTGGGGACTTCACACAAAGGAGCGATTTTTACAGTCCTCAATAAAAACCAATTGCAAGCATTATTTGAACAAGATGCTGGAACAAAAAGATGGCACATTTTGGATTGCTTTAAACATGCGATGATTCTTACCCTATCTTCATACCCAGAAACTCAAACAGTAGTTTCTTCCAAGCTAATTACTACGCACTAATTATTCAAAGAAGCCACATGGTTTTGCCTCAGATATAGGAAGGTCAAACATGAATTTCTCCAATCTGTCCAACCAACTAGGGAACAAAGATAGAGATTGGGTCATTTGTTCAAATAATTTGATTAGCAAACACTCATTTTATAGTGCCTGAAGAGTGGCTGAAGAGAAGTTCCCATCTTACCACCAGGGATTGCATTCCTGAACCTGTAAATTAAACTGGTTGCTGTGTCTTTCTTTTCCTCTCAAGCATTTAGGTATTACCTGTCCCCGGACATGATTTCAGGATGCACTTGGCGAGACTGAAATGAAAGCATACTTTGTGGTGGTATGGAGGTTGGGTCTCTTGACAATGACCTAGATAAAAAGAATAAAATCTATTTTACATCAACAGAATGTCTCTAATTGGGTCCTGAAGATCGAACAATTCCCTTCAATGCAGCTGGGGCTTTGGGTAGCCCCAAGCCAATTAACTCATATTATATAATTTTCCTCCCCCTGCCTCCATCTCCAAAGCTTGACTTGCTTATTTAGTAAAGAGGAGGATTAGTGAAAGTATAAGGAGCCATTCTCTGCTGCCTGGCACAATGTGGGAACTTAGTTCTGGGTCCGCCAGCAGCATCCAGGCTGGAATGAGAGAGAAAAGGAAGCCAAAGTCAAGCCGATTCCTTGGCCTGACTCTTCTCTTTCTGGGGACACAAAGGAATTCAGCATAAATATATTACTGGATTACCAGGGAGCAGAAAGTATCCTAGGATTTAAATGGAGGGGAAAAAAAAAAAGCAATCTTTAGTTCTCCTAAATCTCTGGGAACCTGCAGGAGCTCATTAAGGCAACAAAGTTGCGAGGTGGTCAAAGAGGACTAGAGGATTTGAGGTTGTGGGGGGATCTGAGTGTGTATGTGTGTGCACGTGCGTGCATGTGTGTGTGTTTAAAAGAGCAAAAGTTACATGGTGAGTAGATTTCATTTCTGTCCTCTTTTCCAAATGATTTAAGGCTGGGATGAGCATTGGACAAATGATAAAATTAGGCAACAATTTCAAGTGCATATGTTTCAAAGGAAAAGAACAACATAATGATTTAAAGGGTGGAGTAGTAATATGCTACCTTAGCAACTATGCCACAAAACGTTCAGTAAGCCTTGTTCTAAACAACTTAACAATTTTCTGTTTTACATAGAATACTTTGATTTGTGATCCTTGTAACAAAGACCCTTGTGATGAGATTCATCTGCTTTGACAGTTGTGCAATATAAATGAGCTTAAAATAGGTGAGTTTTAATAAGAAAAGGTAATTAATGGTACCCCAAGATTAGCACAACTGTTCAGGGAAGCCCTTTCTCATATTTATTGGCCCGTGGAAGCTCAACTCCTAAGTGCTGACCTTTTCGGTACCAAAAAGGAAAGCAAAAATTAGACACTCTGAATGTCTCTATTCTCCTCTAACCATGTAAAATATGGCGCTGAACTTAGCCTGCTCTTTTCTCAGACATTCCGTCCTGAAGAGATGCTGCCTGGATACTGTTGGCACCTTCAACAGTTAGAGCTGAATGGATTCATGTGACAGGCTTGCCTGGCATTTTAGGTGCTAGGATTTATCTTCCAAGTTTGATTTTCCACCCCCCGCCCCAGCGGTTTGTCAAAAACAAAACAAAACAACAACAACAACAAAAAACAACCAGTGAAATCCAAGGTCTCTAGAAAGTTCCAAGTCTATTTCCAACAGCTTCCATAGGTGAAGCGGCCCTTTGTCTTCTTCTGATGGCTCCATCTCTCTAGGATTTCCTGAGATCTATGCTAGAGACCCTAGAGATCTGTTCACCGGGTTTTTTCAGAAGCTACCGAGCACCAGGGCAGGATAGTGCTAGGGAACCACACACCAAGGCTCAATTTTTTTCTGTTAGTAGCTTTTGTCTTTGAGGAGATGTGTTCTCCAATTCAGGAGTCATTGCTTACTAAAGTGAGTCTAAGAGTATGGTTAACAATGAAATGAAAGACAATAATAAACTTTTAAGTTCAGAGAAGAACCTTAAAAACTATTTTGTTCATTCCATCATTTTAAAGATGGAACCATGACAGCCCAGGAAAAGAAGGTCACTTGTTGAAGGGCACATGGAAACCCAATGGCACAGCCTAACCAGGGGTGGGGGGAGCACTATGACATACAGGCTGGTGTTGCATCCTGGTATCCTTGGCAGGACAGATTTGGGACCTGTGGTGGAAGTTTTAACGTGGAAAAAGCAGACAGAACCGTAATGGTGCTGTATTAATTAACCAAGCATGGAAGCTTCCAGCTCTAAGCCTTATCTGGCCCTCTACTTTGGGACCCTTCACCAAAATCAAAGCACCACTAAGGTTTATTTTGAAAGTATCTTGAAAAGGACAATGTTTGACCACTCCTCTGCTTGGCTTTACCTCCATGTGCTGTGTGTAATGATCCAGAGAGAATCAATTGGACACTGCGTTTTAAAGATAAGGCTCAGGATTCGACTTCGAGGTAACCTGGTGACCCCAATCAATCTCTGTCCTACGAACCCTCTGAAGATTTGGTGCTCCAGTCTGCAATTAAGTCCCAGCTTCCAAGGATGGCGACAGATGTTGCAATCCAAACACCTTTATTAACTATTTATCTTCAGATGTGTATCAACGACCTCTTGCCCAACAGAAACACTGGCCTGCTCTTTAAATGGGAAATCACCCTCTTTCATCTTCAAGCTATTTTTCCTTTGAGAAAAAATAAAGAGATTTATTAGGGAAATAGCTTGACGATATTTAATTTCTGTAAATTTTTGCCTTTCCTAAAAACAGTCATTAGCTATCAAACAAAAACATTGCTACCACATTGCACGCCCCTATCGTGTAAAACATCAGAGAGTATTTAGGGTAAGCAGACGGCAGAAGTGGAGATTTCAATGTTTGGTTTCCTTTTATTTTCTTGTAAAAGTTGCTAATTATATTTCATGGGCCAGACTTTGGCCCTGTTTGAATCAGAGTTTCAAGGCCATAAAGAATAATCTTTGCTGCCTACCTGCCTACGAGAATGTCAGGAGGATTATAAATGACGGTGGAGTAATTTAAACCCTGGGAATGAAACACAAGGCCAAAATATTTGAAGCAGGACCCTGTGGAATCCTTTGTAACCAAACTCATCAAGGTCTTGTTCTATGGCTGAGCTCTTGCCTGCTGTTTTTGAGGCTGTTCCACGGAGAGGAAAATAAACTGTTGTGGGGGTCAAGGAGGATTCTTCCCCTTGAATTTAATTCCCTGACTGAACTTCCTAAGTCCCCCTCACCCAGCCCGGCTGTGAGGCAGGGCTCTGTGACAGGACTGGGGGAATTCACAGCACTGTAATGAAGCAATAGCTTCCCAGAATCCTTCCTGCCATTTACCTTCATAAAATTTGCAAAACTCAGATATTTTTAACTACAGTTGGTTGAGAATGCTGCCTATTTCCACTGTGCTGTCTCCTCCACCCTACTTCCCCGGGGTAAGTGGGGTTGTAGCCCCGTAGATTTCGTGTACTCTAAGGGGATCTTAAGTTTGGGAAACTGTAGCTGGGACTCTGTGTGAAGTATTTGTGCGGTTTGCGGTCCCTTCTGTGTATAATTAAATTGTTGCTAGTCTTTCTGGTACACGAATGCCTTCCAGGAATACTGTCCTCATTGTGTTGACCCACGTGCTGGCAGGGCACAGTGCTGCAGACCAGAGGGCCCATCGAGAATTAAAATGAACACTGGAGCTAGGCGTGGTGACACACATCTACAATCCCAGCACTCTGGGAGGCTGAGGCAGGAGGATTGCAAGTTCAAGCTCAGCCTGAGCAACTTAGTAACTTAGTGAAACTCCATATCAAAATAAAATAAAAAGACCTGGGAATGTAGCTCCATGGGACGGTCCAGGGTTCCACTCTCAGCGCTGCAAACAAAACAAAACAAAATAAAACAAAAAACAAAAACTAAACACTGAGTCCTATGTGCAAAGGAGAGGAAACAGGATTAGCGAGAGTTGGGGCTCGAAGCCAGCCTGCAGAAAACGTGTCGAAACACATGGGAATACGCTGAATACGGACAAGTGCATTGCATGACTGGTCAAAGGAGAATTCCCTCTGTCAGGACTACACTTAATAAAGTACTATTTATAATTTAAAACATACATAAATCTTTTCCTTTTTAAATGAGAATTGTGTGGAATAGAATTCATCAGCATTCCTGTGTTTATAGATAATAACATGGGGTGTTACAGATAGTATGTTACATCTAGGAAGAAATCCTGAGTTTTCAGTATCTCAATTTTCAATAACAACTTCCAGTCAGTCCTGCTAAAAGAATAAGTAAATTACCTTTGCATTGCATTACAAAAACACTGGTATAGTAAGAAGTAATCAAAAAGTAGCGAAAAATGTGGGCTAAGCCAGACATGGTGGTGCATGCCTGTAATCCTACTACTCAGAAGGCTGAGGCAGGAGGATCATTGCAAGTTCAAAACCAGCCTGGGTTACAAAGTGAGCTCAAGGCCAGCCTGAATGACATAGTGAGACTCAATCTCAAAAAGACCAAAAAAAAAAAAAAAAAAAGTGTGTTAAAAACTTACAGAGATACATTAAGCAAGTAATTAGTAAAAATGCTGTTTTTAAGAAATTTTAAGATATGTATGGTATTTGCTAATTTTCTAAATAAAAACCTTTATATGTAATTATTAGTTTGTTTGGTTTGTTTGCTTGTTTGGTTTGGGCAAGGTCTTGCTGTGTAGCCCAGGATGCTACATGCGCCAGTGCAGAGACAGGCCCGACGGAAGTGCCTCCCATCACCCCCAAGTGGGGCAGGAAGAGACAAGTGGCTCAAAGGTTCATGGGAAGATGGTGCTAGCTGGGGAGAAGCTGGACACTAGCAGGCAGTAGGGCAGGCAGAGGGAACATTGTGGACAACAATAACAATAAGAAAAACAAAGGCTGCTGCTATAATTTATATCTAGATGTCCCCCAAAGCCACATGTGCTCACGGATAGAACTTCACCAGGTGACTGCATCATGGGTTAGTGCACTGTCTTGGTTACTTTTCACTTGTTGCCGAGACAACATACCTGATGCCCAAAATTAGGGAAGGAAAGGTTTA
The DNA here is from genome assembly GCA_004363535.1 of Dasyprocta punctata. Taxonomy (NCBI): domain Eukaryota; kingdom Metazoa; phylum Chordata; class Mammalia; order Rodentia; family Dasyproctidae; genus Dasyprocta; species Dasyprocta punctata. The sequence goes on along the minus strand of RJWM01003227.1, from coordinate 75,651 downwards.
TGTCCTACAGTTTCTTGGGAATTTCAGTCCATACTCAGTCAGCTTCAAGGCAGCGTGGCATGGAGGGGCTGCCGTTCATGGCGGCCGCAAGCAGCAAGGTGCTCTGGCAAGAGAGGGAGCGGAAGCGAGCAAGAGGAAGACCCGCCTCCTTTACACTGTATCTCAGCTCCACCCCTGGGCGGGTGTAGCACTCATGTCACCAGTCCCAGCTCTAGACAACAAATGGAACACAAGCACCAGACTCAGCCCCATCAAAAGTATATGAGGACTTGGGGGTACATAGTATCACCCAATACATGCACTGATCAGTTTACAGCTAAGCGTGTTGTTGGGAGGTGGGGTTTGGTGAAAGGAGGTGGTCGCTGGGGGTGTGGCCTGGAAGGGTTCATCTCCCTCCCTGCCTCCTCCCTTCGTCCTCTCTGCTTCCTGTCCGCCATGCTGTGAGCAGCTCTCCTCCGCCAGGTCCCTCTGCCACACCTTCCTGCCTTGGAGTCAGCTGACTAGCGACTGAGGTGTGAGAACAAGGAAACCTCCCCTCCTTTAAGTTGTGGGTGTTGAGTGTTGTGGCCCAGCAATGAGAAAGTGGCCAAGACAGCTGTGCTCATGGAAACAGTTCTGTAAAACAATCAAAAGCTACGAGACTGTGACCTTAGAGGAGTGAGTCAGCCTTCCCATTCCTCAAGGCAAGTGGGGCTGCTGCCCTCACGGCCTGGTACAGGTCTCGTAAGGGAAGGGTGCTTGCACAGCACTGTACAGCCATGCAGTGACTGGCAGCTCCTGCTACTATGAATGCAATTTTTATTAAACACCAAATATTTCGATGAAGCTAAAACATCAATATGTTATGGGCAAAGGCAGGGGGAATGGACAATAAGAGCTTTGAATGCCACACTTAGGAGACAGATTGGGGTGTCTTAGTTACTTTTCTCATTGCTGAGACAACATACCATTCAAAGTTAAAGGAGGAGAGGTTTATTTAGCTCACAGTTTGTAGAGGTTTCAGTCCGTAAGTGTCTGGCTCCAAGGAAGGGTGGCACATGGCAGAGGGGCAACAGTTCACGGTGGTAGAAGAAAGACAGAAAAAGCAACAGGAGAGGAGCGACGAGCCTCTTTCTGTCCCTTACGTTGCATGCAGGCTACCTGCCCTAGCGGGGGTGCAGCACTCTCACCCCTAACCCCAGCACTGGACCATGAATCAATCAAACTCTATGTTCAGTCACCTCTGAAAAGCCCACTTCCCATGACTGGTTGAGACTTCGGGGGGACACCTAGACACAAACCGTAACACAGGGGGACACTACTTGGTCTCTTCCAGGAATGTTCCCCAGGGTGGACTGATTACAAAAGTCCCCAACAGCGCTTACTGGAAATGAGCTTCTCCAGCTCCTGCGCTGGAATGGACTCAGGGAACTGAAAGTTAGCAAAAATCTCAGGTAATTCTCGCACTGGTGCTGGCTAAGAGATTGTTTTACTGTTATTTTATGTTTAACTTGGAGTTGGAGTGGGTATTGTTTCCCACTGCCCAGTCAGTGAGAAGCCAGCTGCAAAAGTTGCCCCCAGTTCTCCTTCTTAAAAAGCAAAAACAAAAACAAACAAACAAACAACAGCAACAACAACAACAAAAACACTGTAAGAGTCAAGAGGGCCAAGTTGGGTAAACTCTAAAGTCCCTTCCAGCTCCAAGTTACTCTGTTTCTCAAACAGCTGAATCACCCAAGGGCAGTGGGGACAGCCTGGGGACAGTCTGCAAACCATGCAGCCAGGCTCGGGGGTTACACAAAGGGGCCCCAGAACATCACAAGGCTGTCATGGAGATAAGAGCAGGACACCTTGGAGGGCTTTTCTCAGGGGACTACACACACCCACCGCCGAGTGCCCAGGTATGGCCGTGCTCTCTTGTCCGACTTAACCCTTACCTCGCTGCTGGCTGCGCTGCCTGAGGTAGAAGCAGTTAGACTGGAAGGTCTTGCAGCTCCCTTCCTGGCCCTGTCAGATTTAACAAACTGGGTTCTAGAGCCCTCCGGTTAGAAGCTTTTTCATTCTGTGGTATGAAAACAAAACAAAACAAAACAAAACAAAAACCAAAGAAGATAAATGTCTTTGGTTTTGGACAAATCACTTACGCACTCTAGGACTCGGGCTCTTCATTTTGGTTCCTTGGGGGAAGTGGCTTTTGTTTTTAAATTGGTGTCAAATTCTGGTGCCATAACTTTTACTGACTCCCTTTCTTTTCCCCCGCCTCTTTTGGGATAGTTCAATTTTTTAGAATTAGTTTAAGAAATAATACTTTGAACTGGGCACAGTGGCACATATCTATAGTCCCAGCACTTCAGAGGCTGAGGCAGGAGGATCCTTTGAACCCAGGAGTTCAAAGTCAGCCTGGGCAACAAAATGAGACTTTTTTTTTTTGTCTTGTTGAGACAGGGTCTCACTATGCAGTTCAGGCTGGCCTTGAGCTCCCTTTGTAGAGACCCTATCTTAAAAAAACAAAACAAAATGAAAATAGCAACAACAAAAAACACTTCTATCCTAAGCGAATAGTTTGTTTTCTAGTCTCCTTATCTTTGATAAGGATATCTTTACATTTTGAGTCAAATAGTGATGACAGTGACCTCTGCAAGGGGCTTTCTCCAGGGCGCTTCAGACCGCAGATTGGAGAGATCTGATTCAACTCTCTCTGGCTCATTAAATGTTAAACAAAATGCATTCAAGGGATCTTCTCAAAATGCACAGTGATTTCTTGGTATATTTGAAAGGCAAGATGGAGGGTGCTTAGGCTGCGATCATTTGCTGGGTAATTTTTTCACTTCCAGAGTAAGGGGTTAGGAGAGTGTCATTTTCAAAGTGGGGAAACGTAATTACTCAGGAAAACACACGCCTGGACAGGACTCGCTGAGGAAGAACGGCTGAGGTGGGGCATTTTATGCAAAGGCTGAAGCTGTGAAGGCGGATGGCAGTTGTTCCCGGGACTCAGCCTGTCCCTGGCTGGTCTCTGTCCACACGTTGTCATTTTCCTCTGCACGGAGCCCTCGGATCCTGAGGAAGGGATTGGTGGCGTTCCTGAGACCAGCCATCTGCCCACAGGGTTTGACTTCCTTCCTGACAGCTGGCCGCTCTGGCCTTCTGGGGGTCTCTGGTTAGAGGACATTTGGGGATCCCGCCCTCCCTCCATGAAGCAGAACACAGAAGACAGGCTCTCCCACATCTTCCTTCATAGCTCAGGGCCCCTCCACGCGCCAGTGGGAAGGGGCTCCCAGAGTCCCCCTTAGCGGCTGTGGCCCGGGGTGGAGGTGGGGGCCTCACCGGGGAAGGACCAGCTTGATTTTCCCAGCCCAGTGTCTACGCGCAGTTTCTGTTGGACTGCGGTTGTCTTCTTGGGGCAAATATTTATCAAGGCCTCCTAAAAGCCTCTGCGTAAGTGTGCTCCAGAGCAGGAGAAGAAAGAAATGTGGCCTGTCTGGGGACATCAAAGCACTGGACACATCCTCCCCAGCACCCTCTCTGCTGGGAGACCCACAGCCCGGAAGGCACGGCCTGAGCCCTGCCACCTGCCTCCCCCGGGGCAGCCCCAGGCAGGGCAGGGCAGGTTCCTTCGCTCGGCGCTGATCAAATGAAAGAAGGCCACTTATTTTGGTGAAAAGGAAAAAGGATTTAGTCAAAGCTGTTTCCAGGGAGATGGAGGCGGCTCATGGTCCAGATCATCGGCTTTCCCAGTCCAGGGGTGCTAGGTCTTTGTAGTCAGGAGGGGACACAATGGGACAGCAGACACGTCCAGGCTTGGTTCCTCGCTCCTGGACTCAGATCGCTCCTCCCTTCCCTGTGGAGCTGAAACTGGACTGTGGCCTCCTGGTGCCAGCGCCTCGTCTCCTGTCCCTCCATGGGGGCTGAGGAGAGGTGGGGTGAGGGTTTATGCCCCAGGCCTGAGGACATTTGGTCTCTAAAGGGAAAATCTAATGCGAAAGATCCGTTTGTCGGACAGGGTACAGGTCTCCCAGGAAGCCTGACGTGCACCATGACAGACAGTATCACGTCGCCTTCCTCTGACTCCGAGACCAACGGCTGTCATTTGCCCACCTATTTTTTATGCTCTGCACCTCCTCTCTCCATCTGGCTTTTGGCCCAGTACTTTTCATTTCCTCCCCCAACTCTCAGCACACACACACACACACACACACACACACACACACTGGATCTGTACCTGAGCCTTTTTCTCTTCAGATGCTCTGCCTGCTTCCTATTCAGTTCCCATTCAGTGTCCAGCAGCCCAGCAACCTCTTTCCTCCTGAACCCCACCCTTCGACTTGCCAGGCTGGCCCATACACCCCAAGTTTGGGCCAGATTCTGCATGGGGGTAGTGCTGGCTGTGGCATCAGGTTTTAGGACACAATCATGATGCCATACAGCCATTATGAAGCCTCCTTGTTGGCCTTCTGGGTCCACAATCCTTTACTCCACCAGTAGTAGAAAAAAACTGAGAAGGAGGATCGCTGAGCCTGAGACAGGACGGTCTCTGTGGACAGAGGAGAGTGACCACGGGTAGCTGAACGGTTGAACCCCAGAGGGAGCATCTTGGAGAGTGAGGAGGAATTAGGACTATGGGGTGGAAGCATCTGAGAGGCTGAATCTTCTTTTGCAGTAGGAAAGCATTCCAGTAGCAGTCCCCAAGAATGGAACAGGCTGCCTCGAATCTCAACTAGCGGTGAGCGTTCCTAACAGGTTCCATAAAGAATCACCCACCAGAGAGGCCAGAAGCATTTTAATACCCTTCCTGACTCATTCACCTGTTACTGTATGTAGAGTCATTTCTCATTTCTGAGACAAAACACGCAACAAACACAATTTAAAGGAGAAGAGGTTTATTATGGTTTACGGTTTCAGTTGGTTTAGTCCTTGGCTAGCAGGTTTCCAGGCAGGAATGGCATGGCAAAACGGCATGGTGGAGGACAGTAGTTCTCTTCAGAGAGGCTAAGAAACAGAGAGAAGGAAGGAGCCAAGGACCAGAATACAGTCTTCCAGGTCATACCCCCAGTAATCCACCTCGTCCAACCAGGCCCCACCTTCTAACAGCACATGCAGTCATGAATTTACCAATAAATAACCCACTGATGGGTGTAGTGCCCCATGATTCAGTCACCTTCCATACACATGAAATTCTGTGAGGGGAGACATTTCAGAGCTAAACCATAATAAGCCACCCCAAACCCAATGGCTTTGAACAATGACTTCTTATTTCTCACAATTCTGTTGGTCAACTGAGCAAGGTGGGTGGTTCTGCTGGTTTTGCTTGAGCAACTCATGTGGCCACAGTCATGTGACATCTTGCCTGGAACTGCAGGAGCTGCTATGGCCCTCTCTCACCTTGAGGGCCATGGTGGCAGTGGTCGTCAGCAAGGTCTCTGTCTCTGTGTGGATTCTTATTATTCAGTCTTGAGCTTCATTTCCGTAGGAAGAGGCAGAAGTGTTGTAAGAAGGCAGGGAGACACTGCCAGGACCACACCGAGGGGCACACCTTGGATTGCTTCTGCCTTGTTAAGGCCAGCCAGTTTCAAGGGATGGAGAAGTAGGTCCTCCACTGGATGGGAAGAGCTGCAAAGTGTCTGTGACCATGTCCAATGGACCACACTACCCAAGCTGCCATTGGTTCTGAGCCTTCTGGGTGTTCCCTCAAATTCTGGGAGTCTCTTTCGAGGACCATGGGAATTTTTAAGCTTGGGAAGAAGGATTTCATGTGGGCTGGTTGCCTACCAAATATTACCTCTCTACCCTTCTAGGGAGGTGCTTACTGCTCCTCCATACAGTCTCCTGCTGAGCACTGGGCTTACCCAGGCTTCTGGAGGAGGCCTAGTAAGTAGAGCGAGTCACTCCCTGGCCCAGGACTCCAGGACTACACCAGTGACCAATAGCCTCATAGCAGCATCCACCCTCAGAAACTTGTTGAGAAAGGGCAGGCAATTCAATGCAGACCAATGAGATACAAGGGGAAATTTTCTAGAAACTTCTGGAAAAAGAAGTTTCCTCATTCTTAGGAAAGTACTCCTGGAAAGAACAGGTTCTTTCCTGCAAGTGTGGAGGTGAGGGCTGGGACTGCCGCCTTCTTGTCTCCCAGCTAAGGGTGAAGCCATGAAGGAGGGAGGGCACCACGCTGAGAGAGCCACAGGCAGTGGAGAGGGACCCTGGCTGTCTGTGCTCGAGCCCCAGCTTGGATCTCTGGACTGTTCCAGTGCCATGAGCCCATAACTCCTCTTTACTGGTTAAACTCATTGCAACTGGATTTTCTGTTACATGCAGTTTCAGGTAGATCTGATTCAAGGCTTAAAGTTGTTGAATGAAAAATCAGTACCTCTATTTTAGGTTACAAAGCAGTAATGACTTTTAATTAGATAAATCGTGTGGTGCATGTGTGTGTGTGTGTGTGTGTGTGTGTGTGTGTATTACTGGGAATTCAACCCAGCGCCTTCACACTGAATTATATTCCCAGTCTTTTTTTTTTTTTTTTTTTGCAGCACCGGGGATTGAACTCACAACCTCGTGCCTGTCAGACAGGCGCTTAAGTCACTGAGCCAAACTCCCGGCCCTCCCAGTCCTTTTTTTAAAAAAAAAATTAAGTCTATTGATACATTTGAGGTATACATAACGATCACATTCATCGTAAGGAATTTTTACCTGTACCTGATATATCTTGATTCTTTTTTCCCATTCCCCTCCCCTCCCTTTATCCCTCTTTCCCTCCTTATTTACAAAGGCTTTATTTCCACGTCTTTCTTCTCTGGTGGTTTTTCTTTGCCCTTCCTTTCGCTCCCCCTCTCCTATCCTTAGTCCCCCTTCTCATTTGTACATTTTCTTCCTATTTCAAAATACATGTAATATTTTTGTCCTTATTTGTACTTTTGGTTTCTCATACTGGAGAAACAATGCAGTATTTACACATGTGTGTCTGATTTATTTTACTTAACAGTATGGTCTCAAGTTGCATCTATGTAGCTAGAAATGTCTCAAGCTTATCCTTCTTTATCCCAGCCCTTTTTTATTTCTTTTTTTGAGACAAAGTCTCCATAAATCACCAAGTTGCCCAGGCTGGGCTTGAACTTAGGATCCTCCTGCCTCAGCCTGGGATTACGGGAGCACATCACCATGTTTTTTGTTCTCTTTACCTAAAAAGTGATGGAGTGGAAGATAATTTATGTGTTAATAGTACTCAAAACATCTTTAGACATCACTGATTCAAGCTCCACACTTGACAGACGGGGAAACTGAGAGCCGGACACTTGAGCAGAGACGTGTCTCAGATGTCGCGGTCCTAAAGCGACCACTGTGCTATGCTCTCTTCCTGCTCTGTGTGACAGGATAGTCGCACATTCTTTTCTTTTTTTGTTGTTGTTGTTTTGTTTTTTTTTGCAGCACCGGGGATTGAACTCACAACCTTGCACCTGCCTGACAGGCGCATAAGCCGCTGAGCCAAACTCCCGGCCCTGGTTTTTTGAGGCAGGGTCGCACTGTGTAGCTCAGGCCGGCCTTGCGCTTGCATTGTAGCCCAATTGGGCCTCGAACTCACAATGTTCCACCTACCTCAGCCTCCCAAGTGCTGGGATTAAAGGAGTGCACCACCACGCCCGGCAGTCGCACATTCTTGAGGCACAGGGACCACCTTGAGATTCAAACTTTAAATGTGAACATCTAAGCAATCACATTGGAAAGCTGTTTGGGATTTTTTTTTAAAAAAACTAATTTTAAAGGGAATAAAATAGAACAATAAAACGAATCTAGACAGTGATAAGACAGTGGGAATTCTACAATAGTAACTATATTGCCTATCATTGTCCTCTAAATAGTTGCTCAGACTATCAGCTTTGGGCTTGCAAAGTCAATCAAACAATGCGATTCCTGCAAATCAGCAGGTTGCTCGTGCGGGTGGGGAGTTCTGCTCTTCTCTCACCAGCCCACTCACAGGTGGGGGCTTAGCTTCCTTTCTGGTTCTCCCTGGTCCACGCTCCTTAGCAATTTCTTAAAAAATGCAACATTCCTCTGCCCTGTGGCTCAGCCAGTCCACTTCTAGGTATCTGCCCTACAGGAATGAAATCAAATATCTTCATAATGAGTTACCAGGAAATGTTGTAGCAATTTCTTTCATAATGGCTAAAACCTGGTTATATCCTAGATGTCCAACAACAGGTAAATGAATGAACAACAAATGATGGTATATCCATGGAGCAATACCCAGGGAGTGAAAAAAAAGAAAGAGGAATGAACAACATTCAAGGATTTCAAAAACACTAAGCCAAGAAGCTAGACAAAAAGGACACACACTGCATGATTGCATTTACACAAAGCTCTCGAATGGCAGGTCTGCTCTGGGGACAGTACCAGGTCAATGAATGCCATGTGTCTGGGAGTCCAGAGGGACGCTGACCAGGAAGGAGCTTGAGCACAACTTCTAGGGAGACAGCAATGTTCTGTTCTGGATTGGGGTGTGGGGCGCGTGGCTGTAGGCTTGTCAAACCCAAACGAGCGCTTCAGATCTGACATGCATATAAAGTACACTTCGCAAAAATAATGTGAAGTGACTTTCTGGCCACAGACAGGGAGGGCTGGCGCTGGTGCTCTATGTAGTTAGAAGTGTGTGCGTGAACTCACAACACCCTAGGCTGCCGGAATGACTTTGCAGGACTCCATCCTGAGTCCAGGCCTTGGGAACCGTCTGCTCCCACTGGTACCCCTGGATGAGCTCCGCTAACTTCCTGCGCCCTCTGCCAGTGCCCAGCTGTCAGGATGCGCCGACCACAGCTGCTGTAATAGTGGGTTGGGAGAGCCATTTCCTCTCGGCCCTGCAGCCACATCACAGAGCCAGCCGTCCTCTCTGGCCCGCTTCCACCCCCCCCCCGACTGCCTCCCGGAGTTTGCCGAAGAGCCTCGCTTCCCTCACCCTCCTGTCCCCTTCCGGAGCCTCCCTGGGCCCACACTGCCCGTTCTGTCACCCGAGTCCTGAGTGATCAACTCTGGCTTTCTGATGTTCCAGGCCTGCTTCCCTGGGCCATTGCAGCAAATCCTTTCTATAACATTTCTTTTCTTAAATTACCCATTGGGCTTTCTTCATGTTCCCTGCCAAAATGTCAAATCGGGATCTCTCCAGATGCCAACATCTGGTATTAAATTGTAAGACTGGATGATCTTTCAAAAATGTTTCCTAAGAGCCAGGGAACTTCTTTTGCTCACGTTATTCATCTGTTTAAATTCTATCGTGTTCTCTCGCTGATTTCTCTACTAAAATATATCTTTCACCATGTCAAGACCATCTTATTTAAAATGGGCCGACCACGGGCATGCTGCTTGGAAAGTATGTGATCTATTACTTTGTTTTGTTGTACTCTTTTGCATTCCTATTTTTCTAAAAGAAAAAAAATCCATAAGTCACAAGTAAACCCTTTAATAAGCATTGAATGGATAAATGGATTCAGCTTTTCCCTTAAGACGGTGTTTATATTTTCAATGTAAAATGAAATCTCTGAGATGCCAGACATGTGGCACCCAGATGAAACTGGGTGGTGTGAATCTGGGGACAGCACTGTGCTGGGCCACGTATGCCCAAGTGGGGAGCACCAGCAGCCCCAGGCCGGCTTCCTTCTGCTCCTCCTGCGACTGCAGCCAGTTGTTCCTCTTCTGCAGAACAGGAAGTGGGGGTGTGCACGCATGCCGCTCGCCTGGACCGTGAGGGAAAACACCTGGGTGTTGGAAAAGATCATCTGGTTTCACCTCAATGCCCCCGGGGGGCCAACTGGGGGCAGCTGGAAGATTGGTGCAGGAAGAAGGAAGAAATGTCTCAGGGGACAGGCCACCTGGCCACCTCCTTCTTCTCCATCAATGCAAGCCATCAAACTTTGATCTGATTTCTATCTTGGGCTCCCAGGTAAAGCAGGCCAAGACAACCACCACCAGCAGCTCTTCTAGGGCCATGCCAGCACACGAGACTCCTGAGAAGCCCCCTGTAGGCTGAGACATGAAGACTTACGATTCCTTCTGAGACCTGAGCCTTGGTGGGTAGCCTGCCTGGCCATACGTGACTCTCGGGAGGAACCCTGGAGCTGAACGTGGTGGTGCATGTCTGTAATTCGAGCACTGAGGGAGGCTGACGTGGGAGGATTGAGAGTTCAAGCCCAGCCCGGGCAACTTCATGAGGAGAAAGACCCTATCTCAAAATAAAAAATAAAAAAGGACTGGGGATATAGCTCAGCGAGAAAGTTCTGGGTTCAGTCTTCAGTACCACAAAATAGATGGTAGAGAGATAGATGATGAAGATGATGATGGTGAAGATAGACAGACAGACAGACAGAAAAACTGGTCACCAACTGGGGACACCAGCCAGGTTTAGTAGGGTGATGCTCCGGGCTAATTTCCCATGCGTACTCTGTTAAATGTCCCTCCTCTGTTCCTCTTTCTTTCTTTCTTTCCTTCCTTCTCTCCCTTTTTGGCCTGAGCGATTCCTGGTGCCTCACCTGTACACCTCAGACCTTCCAGTGGCAATAAATTCCTTCCACACTTTGAGCCGCTTCAAAGTGAGTTTGGAAGACGAGGGTGCTGCCTTCCTATCTAGATACAATTTCACTGTGTGGGAAGGTGGGCCAGTCCGAGAGGCTCACACAAGCCCACCTGGGCCCAACCGTGGCTGCCTAAACCTACAGGGAGCTGGGTTTGCCTGCGCGAGGGCCAGTTTGCCAGCTGCATGCCTGCCAGCTGTTCCGAACTGCCTCCGCCAGGCGCACAAAGCGCTGAATCAGCAAAACCCAGGTGCCTCAGAAGAGACGGGGAGAGAAGTGAGTTGAAAAACACAGCACAGCCCCACCATGAAACGTGTTGAATGGAAGGTTAATGCCACAGATAAAGGGCTCTTGGTGGCGCTTCACAGTGTCTGGTTTCCATTCCACTGTGCCCTTCTGCCAGATGCTCCCCTCTGTTCGATTCTATGAAGGCTGAGAAGAAATGCAAAACCGGAGAGCTGCCACGGTTGGCAGCAGGCTGGACGGGGAAATCTCCGGCAGTGTCCTGCACAGGGCTGTGTGCACACAGAAAGAATTACCGTGACTAAGGTCTCAGAATCAGCTAGTTGGGCCACGTGAGTGTCTGCTTATTCTTAGATTTGTATTTTTTTTAATTTTAATTTTTTATTTTACATACGGGCAGCAGAGAATGGACCACCCATTTCTCACCCTTCTGGTGCATTAGTGCAATTTAAGGGGTGGGTGTGAACGTGATTCTTCGAGTTTCCTAGCCTGGGAATGTGGGGCTCGCCTCTTGCAGTTTCATCCTTTGTATAACTTGCACTCATAGATCACTCGTATCATAGATTATTCACCTTGGAAATTGCATGGGGAGTCTCCCATATGTGGAACATTAGTTATATGCTATCTGAGAGGGTGACATGGTCTCCTATTCGCCTTTAAGGAGTGGACCAGGACTTACCCGTCATTGTATATTCAGTAAGTTACTGGATGAACGACATGGAGGGGTCTGCATGGGTTTTCATCCTCTCTGTCCTGGAGATACGATCTCTTGACTGGTCCTGTTTGAACACGGGAAGGTGAAGGGCTGGCTTGGGGTTTTCCTCTCTGCAGACAGAAAGAAAAAAGGCGGCGGGCTCCAGAGGTATTCTCCATCATGTTGAGAACTGTGTCCAATCTCATTGTGGTGAGCAGCAGGTAGCTGTGAAAGACGCCCAGGGCCCCATTGTGACCGCAGTGGCTGCAGGTGAAAGGTCAGTTCACAGGCAAGACTCTGACCCTTAACTTTTTTGTTGAGAGTGTCACAAGGTAAATTAATCAGATTTATGGCATTAAGCTCTGCCAATATCTTTATCCGCTCAGCTCTTTTTCTACAGCAAAACTCTCTCTCCTAGGGGGGAAAATATCTCCTTTCTGATGAGGGGAGAAAAGTGTGTTTTGTTTCTCTCTCGCAGTTCTCACTCCAGAGGGCAAATAACTGGGCACACGGCGAGGCCAGGGCAGCCTCTCCTTCCAACTACGGCTCTTTTAAGTGAAAGAAACTTTCCTGGCATTCCAATGTCCCTTAGCTTGGGGACAGTGAAGAGGTGCTGATTGATTTCTAGGTAGAGCCTAGTCTTTTGAGCAAAGTGACTCAGCACAGCCCACGAGGGAGATGTCTCCAGCTGGATGTGGGCTCGGTTGCATGGGGGTGCAGCCCAGGGCAGTCCTGGTGCTAGAGCAGGACTTCTGGGGGCAGGAGGACCAGGAATCCTTGAGCAGAGAACCCCCAGTTCCAAGCCAGCCACTCTAGCTGGCTCCCAGCAGGAGCGGGAGGGAGGCCACTGACGTTGCAGGTGCTTTTCAGCCAGCCTCGCAGGAGAGCACCAACTTCCTGCTGCTAGAAATTTGTCCGCAATTTTTTTCTCATTGAGAAGTGACGGGATCCAGGAGACCCTGGCTTGATATGATAACTTGATTCAGGCTGTACAGGCAGCCCAGATGCCTGGGAACTGGCTGAAGGAGCGTGCGCCCCTCTAACCTTTCACCAGCAGTGAGCTGACAGGTGACAGCTGGGAGATTTCTTTACCCGGAGCTGTCAGGGTGTCAGTGCTTTCCCACTCAGAGCTCCCTCTGCATTGCAGCTGTGGTTTTGATGCAGCTTCTCCACAGACAAGGACAAGTCCTAAAGGAGCCTCGCCCCTCTCCAGTTCGCAGTGCGAGGATCAGGTCACACGGACACAAGTGTTTTCTGAGCACCTACCATGTACTAAGCCCAACGGCAGGCAAGAGACCACACCAGTGACCTCATCAAGCACAGGTTCTGCTTCCACAGGGTTTAGGTCGGGGGGAGGGAAGGAGATAGCGAATAAATACACTGGTCCCTTGGCATCTGCCGGGCATTATTTCCAGGATGCTACCAGAATCCATGGCTGCTCAAGTGATTTACAATTTACTATAGATTTACAATATGGTTCAGATGTGACAGTGATTAAAAACCAGGGCGGGATGTAAAGCAATGCAGGCCTGTAAACCCAAAACTCTCGAGGATTCCGAGATCAAGTGCAGCCTGGACAACTTAGTGACTTAGAAAGACCCGGTCTCAAAATAAAATATAGAAAAGGACTGAGGATGTAGCTCAGTGCAAAGACTGTGAGTTCAGCCTCCAGTACCAAAGTGACATGAGGAGGGTACCAGAATGAAAGCAGGGCCGAAGCCACGCTCACGCCTGGGCTACAGCATTCCCTAAAGAGAGAGCAGCGAGCGCAGAGTCAAAGGCGCAGCACGCATGATACATTCAGGAATATTCTTTTGCGATATTTTACATATGCATGCAAAAACACTCCTTTTGTTTCACAATGATAATAATACTGGTAGAGCCTTGTGACTGTGTTGTTATGAGGAGTAAATAAAATAATGCTCATAAAACACACAGCCCAGTGTCTTGTGGGTAGTAAGAAGTTTATATGTGTCAATGGCTTTTGTAATTATAGTTATCATTTATTAAGCATTTGACACCCACAATAGCCCTATAAGGTAGGTGTACAAGGATGATCAGCTCCACCTTGAGAAGGAAGAATCACAAATCCAGATGGAAGTGATTTCCCTAAGATCACACTGCAGGACAGTGGGGGATGGAAGCAGCTCGGGTCCCTAAGGTGCACGCAGAGTCACCCACAGTACTCTCGATCTGCACTGAGTTCACCTAAGCAAGAACTAAACTTTGATTGTATTAAAGCCACCGCATTTGGGGGGCTATTTGTTATAGCAGCTTAACATTACTTAAGCTGACCAAATAATGAACTGGTTCTGGGATGACGGTGAGAGGGTCCAAGACCAAAAAGTGCCCCTTGAATGGCAGGGCTCATGGCTCTTGGAGGAGAAACTGCATTACACACAAAGAAAGAGAAGCGTTTAAGAAGTCTTGACTCTTGGAGTTCACTTAAGCTCAGTTCTTCATGGGTTACATGGATATTTTCATCATTGGATGGGACTTTTCTTACCCTGCATCCTTTCTAACAAAGGACATTAACATGCCGCTGAGTCACCCTGCTGGGAAGCAGAGGGATGCTATTCAGGACTCAGTTGAGACAGGAGTATTCGGAGTGCAGGAAAATGAAGTGGAGAATAAACAAATACAACATGGTAACCCTCGGTCCCAGCACCAGACTTTGCACTGGTGCCTGTGGTGTCTTGCAGCCCCAGCTCCTGCTTCTCAGTTACATGGGCTCTGAGCACATCCATTTTCCCAGCACCTCTTCCCTCCAACCGGTCCCTCTGCCAGGGACATGCTTACCACTGCTCTAGCACACCCCTGTCATGCTTCGAGGCCTTGTTGGAAGGCCACCTTCCCCATGAAGACTTCCTGTTGGCTTTGTCATCACCCAGCATTTCTTGCCCCACCTCTCCACGGCTCCTCTGGGGCTGCACTGTTCCCCTACCTGCAGCCGGGGTCTGCTCTGTGCACCCCTGAGGTCAGGCCCCCGTCCTCCCGGCCTAGTCTCAAAACAGGTCAAGGACAGGATTTCCACTTGGAAAAAAGATGAAATCAAATGACAATTTCTACATTTTTGAAAAAGGATCATGTTCAGTGCTAGGGCAGGCGATGAGAAGACTTTCTTTGGCAAGAGCTGCTGTTACCTTTTGCAAACGTTGGCGTCTTTCCTCCCCCACTGGCCCTTATTTGCACCAGCAGGAGGAGGGTGATGATGTGTTTTGCTGTTGTCTTTATGTCGATGTCCTCTCCTCCCCTCACCCCACCAATTATTGAATGCCTTAAAAAAAGAGAAGAAGTGAAAAAAAAAAAACAAAAAAACAAAAAAAACACGACCCCAGCAGATGTGTGAGCTGTTTGATCTTGAGGCTGAATAGAAACCAAAGTTTCTGAGACTCAGATTATGGTGCAGCAGAGAAAAAAAAAAAAAACTTAACAGGAACTCTGTGAAGGAGAAAGTTTAGCTTTGATCTTACTATTGAGTTTGCTAGTGGGGTGTGTGTTTATATCTATTTCTATTTATCTTTTTGCCTCCGAAATTCCATGCTGCTGCCTCCGTCTTTTGTAGCACTATAGACGAGAGTTTTGTCTGGCTCTGTGCATGCGTTTTAAGTCATTTTAAGGTAAGAATTTAATTTCTCTGGGAAATAAGGAGAGGCCTGGAATGTAATTTATGGATATCTTTTCCTTTAAAGGATTCTAAAATAATTGGGGCCACTTTATCTCAAACCAAATGGAAAAGAGGCCTATTAAAAAGCAGAGAGGCCACGGTCCAGACAAGGAGGTCTGACTTTACCATTTAAATCCTAATTTGCACATCTTCCTTGCTAAAGAAAACAGAGACTTCAGAAAGTAATCTGACCTTTACATTTTAGGAGGGAATCAAAGTGCATTTATTTATGGTTCAATTCTGTTTCAAAGTTTTCCCTGAAGAAGGCTGCTTCTTCCTAGAAAATTCAATAATCTTAAAAATTAACTTGAGAAATTTTGAAAGGCACCTTCCCCATTCTATAATGTAAGATCATGATGCCACTGTGATCGGTAGAAGGTTTTTAGTTTGTGCAACTTGTACAATTGTGGCTTGTCAGCGAGTTTCAGTGTGACAGAGAGACAACTGTCCCTGCTTTCCTGTTGGTTTTGCATCTTTATTTGCAGAGCTTCTTATGGTCATCTTTCCCTCACACCAGTTTTCAGTTAGTTTATCTACTCAGGGCTGGGGAGTCACTCAGGGGGCAGCACTTTCCCAGTATACACCAGGCTCTGAGTTCAGCCTCAGCACTGAAAAACAAAAACAAAAACAAAACAAAAAACTATCCGTTCACTCAATCAATATTTATTAAACTTACTATGCACCAGACTTAGCTTCTTTCACATTTATAATCCACAGCAGGCATTAAAATAAAATGTTCAACCACGTGCAATGATTTAAATTTAGTGAGATAGCACAGACTTTTCATGGATGCCTTACCATTCTCCAGAGTATCTATTACAAAACACGTTTCTTGTGTCCATATATTTTAGGTGTTGCTGTTGCTACTTACCATATATATTTTAACCAAAATGCTATTCACAGTGAACCATTTATTCTTTAAAATGAACGTATTGTTTATAACCCATAGATATAGAATTTCAATAGTACCATCATGGAGTTTTGTGAAATATTTAATTTTGTTATGCTTTAATTACACATGCAAAATGCTGTTATTAGCTTTGAAAACTGTGTAATATCCTAATATAAATATATGAAACAAAAATTGATACTGTAAAAAAAACCCCTGATGTTTATCTGCACCCTAAAGTATAAGCCAGCAAAGTTTCTTGAGGACACTCACAATCCATTACACAGTTGGTTTCAGAATTTATATTATTTAGCATTTTTTGAAATACTGATTGAACACCAGCCAAATGCAAAGTGAGATGGTAAGCAGGGAGCAGGGAGATAAATCATGCACCACTGGTGCTCTCTAAGTAGCTGGGGAAGGGAAAGGGATACACGAAGTAATGCTTGGGGTGAATAAGTGTGGGTGACAGAGGAGGGCACTGGACAGGAGGGGCGCCGCCTTAGCACAGGCTGAGGTGGGAACTTCCCAACTGTTACACATCACGAGGGGATGTTCCTGTTCTGGTGTGGAAGGGATGTTTTGAAAATGCCGCTCAATAGGTGAGAGTTGTCAGGGAATTCTGGTGGGGTGGAGCCACTATGCGAAGTCAGATTCCAAGGGTTCCAGCAGGCTACAATTTAGATGCCAGCCTTTTGGGTTGTGGGGCACAATCTTTTGGGGCATTCAAGAGAGTACCTTACCCCCCAGCCCAGTGAAACCCCCTCTGAACGGAACAGGGCTTCCTGGAATGTGCTTTTGGTATCCCCCATCCTGCCCGAGAAGGACTTTCCAAAACTTTGGATCTGGGTTACTGTTTTTTTGCCCCACCCCCACTCCTGGAATGCAATCAGAACCTCGCGTGTTACCTGTTAACTCTGTGATGGGATGTGCTGGCTCCAGGGAACAAATGTGTCACAGGAAGTCACCTGCAGGACCTTGGTCTCTATTTATAAATTTTATTTTATACATGCACTGCTGGGTATGAACCCCAGGTTGTGGCTACTGTCACACCTGCCCCTGGATCTCCATTTAAACTGGTGCGGTGCAGTTCCCAGGCGCTTTGGCTCTCATAGAATCTTCTTTTCTATTTTCATAGTGTTTGTTACCACTGTTGGAAAATGTATGCTAGCTACATAGCTCTTGGTAGGTTCTTTTTAGACTTGGTGAGCTAAAAATAAATAACCATATTAAGTTGTATATATCTAGCCATGCATGTCCATGAAGACTTAGTCATTAAAGAACTCTATGTACCATGCCTGCTCCATGCATTAAGTCCCTACTGTGTAAAAGAAGTGAACAAACACCACAGAGAAATGCAAATTTCTCTTCCTGAATTTACTTGTACAATATAGACAGATCCATGCAGCACTCTAAAAGCTTCATCTCTTTCTTATTTTTTATTAACATGTGTAAGTAGCACATATTAATGGGGTACACTGTGATATTTCCACACATGCAACATTCAACCTCCCCTCTCCACCCCTTTTCCTAGCCTCTAGTAATCACTATTATGTGGCTAGATTAACTTTTAAAAGCTTTATTTCTGATAGCATCCAATTTGCTACTGAACTGAAAGATTCAATTTGCTAGTGAACTGAATGATAATGCTTGCTAGAATAGACTTTGAAGTTAAATATGTGTGATTCAAGCAGGCATTTGTCTTTGCCCCACATTATCTGAATAACTTTGAGCAAGTCACCTGAACTCTACTTTGTTATGTGTTTAGGTCTATGCTCATGAAATGCTACAATTTGTCCACATTAACTTACAAGGTGCGATCAAACGGTATGGTGAACGCTTAAATTTTTAAAAAAGTTATTACAGTGAAAGATACACTGGAATTAATCCTTCAGATCCTCCCCCTTGATGCAAACACACTTATCCTGTCTTTCTTGGCACTTTCTGATGCCGTTCTGGAAGTCCTCTTTCCTGAGGGTCTTTAGTTGCTCGGTTGTGGCTTCCTAGGTGTCCTGAATCTATTCAAAACATTGTCCTTTCATGGACATTTTGACTTTGCGGAAAAAACAAAAGTTGCATGGTGCCAGATATGACAAATAAGGTAGATGAAGGCACACCATCATGCTTTTAATTTGACAGAAATTGGGGTAATTGGTTAATCAAGAAGGGGCAGAAAAAATGTGGTGAATGTTTAAATAAAAATATTTATGATAGTAAAAGACACATTGCCTACTCCGCCTCAAAATACACAAAACACTCCCTCGCTTCCAACACACTTATCCCATTTTCTTGGCAACATGTCTTTTACTTTTACTTTTAAATGAGATTTTAAACATTTAAACACTCTTTCGCTCACCCCTCATCTTTTTCTCATGCCTTTTGTTGGATTCAGTCGCTGAGACCCTCTGGCACCTCACTCTGCAGGTAATGTTTTCAGTATTTCACTTTAAAAACACGGAGGTTTGCCGGCCCCTCCACACAGGCTGGGCCCGCGTGGGGTCTGACTGCAGACATCCTGACGCTTTGCCCCTTTTGGTCCTTGCTATCACCCTGCAGCACTCACAGCCTGAATGCAGCTGACAGCCTCCCATCCCCTGCCCGGGACCCTTTCTGTCCTCTTGGGGTGCTTGGATCACAGGCAGGCATGTGGCTTTTGCGGCACGGGTTGCGCCTGCGTCCTCTGCCCCTTTTTGAAGCCAGGCCTCCCTCCCTCTCCCAGGGCCAGCAGCACACTGCCCTGCGGGCTTCCAGGAGCTGAGTTTCTTGAAGTCATTACCTAAGGTCATTCTCTGTGGCCTTCCCAACGACACTCACCACACTCTCTATTTTCCCGAGCTTTGAACTCCCCCAGCTGCCTGAGAAAAAATTCCCATTGCCTTTCAACTCTCCGCAGCCCTGCCCATGTGTGTCTCTCCCGCTGACGTCCAAACACTCTGGCCGGGGAGTCCCGGGTGGGGCCCTGGGTGGGGGCGGGGACAGGGAGCGTCTGCCCCGCTCCTGCCCGATGGCTCTGTCCATTCTCGCCCCTGATGTTGTGCCGAGGACGTCCAGTCCCCGCTGTGTACACTGTTCCCCAGGGTGTCCTGCTGCCCCCTAGGCGGGGCTGGGCATGAGACCAGTCGGATTCTCTCCTGGAAATGAATGTGCACCTCGGGTAGACAGCTGTCCCTCTAGAAAGCCACCGAAGTCTGTGTACCCCTACAGCAGCTCTCCCTCCAGACTGCCTCTTCCCTCCTCTACCCCGGTCCTGCCTTCGCACCTGGCTCTTCTGAGACTGATTCTTTCAATTCTGTTTCTTCTCAGAGATTCCTTTTGTGCTTAAGATAGCCAGATTCCGTTTCCCTTGCCTGTAATCAAACGCAAGGGATGATCAAAAAAACAGTGAATGTTTACGACAGAAAAATTTGTTACAGGAAAAGAGGCATTGCTGTGAATCCCCCTCAGAATCCTCCCCCTCACTCCCAACACATTTATCCCACCATCCTTGCCACTTTCTGAAGCAGTTCTGGAGTCCTCTTTCATGAGTGTCTACAGGTTGTGATCAAAACATAATAAATGCTGCTGCCAAGTGCCATCCAACAAATCCGCAGTCTTGGGAAAAGGTGGCAGTGTGCCCTCCTCCGCCTTCATCACCAGATCTGGCATGGTGTAATTTCCGACTCTCCCAAAGTAAAAATGACCCTGAAAAGTAAACATTTCAAATTGATTCAGGATGTGGAGGCAGCCATAACAGCACAACCTAAGACACTCACGAAAGAGGACCCCAGAACTGCTTCAGGGAGCGGGATGAATGATGGGACGACTGTGTGTCTGAAGTGAGGAGGACAATTCTGAGGGGGGTTCATGGTAATGTGTCTTTTACTGTCATAGAATTTTTACCACAGATTTCAGTCATACGGCATAGCTCTAACAACTGGTTAGTTCGAACAGCTACATTTCTCCATCTCGGTTCAGTGTGGTAATGCCTGACTGGTACATGAGAGGCCTCTCTGAAAATCTACATTTGGAAACAAAGGCTTTGGCAATGGTGTTCAGAGTGAACTTCCTGTTCTCTTGAATAGACTCTGAATCATGCAGTGAGGGTAGCTACAGGTGAAGGGATGGAGCAGAAGAGAGGATGAGTGTCTAACCTGTATCTGAGGTCAGTGCTTCTCAAAGCACAGTGTGCCTAAGAATCACACACAGAGCTTGTTAAAACACCCATTTTGTGGTTCCACACTCAGAGACCCTGACTCAGCAGTTCTGAGTATTGAGAGCTCTGGAGTCAGAGCCTCAAACAACCTTCCGGTGGTCCCATGCTGCAGGACTGAAGAGCACACTGTGAAGAGAAATCCTTAAACATTATCCTTCCCCCAGGCAAGAGAGACTGGAACACAGGACCAAGACAGGATAGATGGCCTTCCGTGTGAACTGCGGGGATGTGTGCGCGTTGCCGGTATCACTCACTAATCAAGGCTGCCCCCGGTGACCCTGAGCAGGACAGGGGATGGCTGGAGTGGAGGGTGTGTTCAGGGGCCAGGGCATCTCCAGGAGTCAGCCTGACATGACCCACAGTACACAATGGGCCACTGCAGTAGACTGTTTAAAAAACAAAACAAAAAAGCAAGTGAATGTGGAGGATCCTGAGGAAACACAAGACTGCCCCCCCTGCCCCGTTATTAATGGAGACCACAACTGGGACAAGAGCTGGCCCCAATCCTCCCATGTCCACCCAGACCCTCAGCCCCTCTTCCACGGGCCTCTCTTTCAAACTGTTTTCTTCACATTTCCCCAAACCTAGCTCTGAGCTTACCTCTCCTAAGATCTCTTTCCCATTATCTTTATTCTGCATCAGCCCATCTACGTACTCAGCTTTTGAAATATCGACAGCAACCAATAACAACCCTTCCTTCTCTTTCCCTTCCTACACTGCTGTAGATCTGATTATCTATCTCATTTAACCTTTGCAACAACCTTATGAGGTACTATTGTCTCATTATAGATGAAGAAACAAATTCAGGGAAGTAGCTTACCCTAGCTGAAACAGTTACGAAAATTTAGTGACGAAATTTCAATCTGTTCTGACTCTAGAATATGTATCTAAAACCACTCTGCCATACTAAATCAATTCAGTGTGTGTGTGTGTGTGTGTGTGTGTGTGTGTGTGTGTGTCTTGAACAGGCTTTCTTGACCAGGTTTGAGGCAAGAGATTAGGGAGTGGCCAGCTGGCTGGGTGAGTGGGTGTGAACTGTCAATTACAGTGATCCAGGACTCACAAGCAGAACAGTTCCCAAGGCCTGTACCTGGAACCAATCAGAAAGTGCAGTCTTCAGTTCTTCTGGCACCAGATCAAGCAGGTTTTTGATAGGATGGTCTAGATCTGAGATCAGAATGGGGGACACAAAGGACAGCCACCATTAATCTTGTGTCCAACATAAGCTCTTTCAGTGGCCTGTTCTCACTCTGCAGAATGTACTTCATTTCCGAACTTCAATAAATGTAAAACCTCACTTCCTTTTGCATATTTCCTATCTAATTCTTTCTTCAGGACAACAAGAACCTGGAAAGAATTTCTAGAAGGAACCCACAGTACCCCAGAACCCCTGTGACAGGTTCACATTCCATGAAGCACTTAGGGTCACAGTTTTTTCCAGAGTAATCATCTAAGAAACCTTGTTTACCACCAATGTGATGTTCTCTGATGGCTGACATTTCTGAATATAGGCAGGGCTGAGCACATTACTGGAAATGGGAAACATTTTTTCCTACTTACCAATCAGTCGTGTTTTCCACTCATATCTATGAGGCAGATTAAAAATCAGCTTCTCAAGAGGAATAAAGAGCTCATTGTTTGTCAACTCTATTGAGAAAGTCTGTTCTGAGCAGACCATGAGGCTTGGTTCTAGAAGGAGCCACAAAAGAGGAGCCTAATTTGGGAGGTCTTGGACACAGGTATCCTGTGACACAGAGTTGCAAAAGGCAGAGCCAGCAGCAAGGGAGAAGAAACAGGATCAGGCTGAACTTGGACTGCAGGAAATGCCTGACCCTGGGCTGGGCTGCAAACCATCCCTTGTGCTGACCCTGAAGACACTTGGCAAGTGCCAGGACCATGTGGGAAGTGTGCCCTGCACCATGGCTAACACAGGTGTTTGGTTCACTCTGCTCAGAAGTCCAGGCTGTGACTGAGAAGGTGCAGGAAACATCCAAGCACTCATTCATTCAGTCATTCATGCAATCCATGAATGTGTATGGCTTTCTGAGCTTGACCCTGGGGACACAGTTGTGAACAAGCCGGAGGGATCCCTGCACCTTGGGGCCTGTGAGGGAGCAGCCATTAAATCCTAATGATGCTAATGGTTATCTCATTAGAGATGTGAGCTGCACTTTGTAGAGGAAGCTCCTGGTGTTATAAGAGGGATTGGGCTCCAGCCTGGGCTGGGCAGGAGTGAGAGTGCCCCAGGCTAAATGGCAGGAGTTCAAGACCAGGATCCAGAGCAAAGGCCTCAGTGCCTGCAGTTCATCTGGACTGGTGTGAGGTAAATGCTTTCTGGAGGTTCAAAGCCTGCCTTTTCCCTAACAAACAAGCCATTTCATTGTGCAGACAGACCCCTTGCCAGTGCTGTGGAGGAGGGAAGGGGACACTGGGTGAGGACTGGACCACAAGAGCTGGCATCCAGTTCCAGCCCCTCCTTGAAGTGGCAGGTTGATTTTGGGCAAACTGCCTATCATTTAAGAGATTCAAAAACTTCTGAGTCTCGGTTTCCTCATTTGTGAGTGGCTGCTCTGCCAGCTTTATTGGGTTCACAAGTGAGAATGGGAAAGGATTTTGTAAACTCTGCAAAGCCGGAGATTTTTATGACAGATGGAACACACACACACACCCTGAGCTTAAGGAGCCCAGAACCTTTAGGGCCCAGTGCAGACTTTAGGGTTCACAAAGCCCTGGAAGGGCTGGGTCTAGAGAGGCTCCCATGAGCAGCTTCAGAGAGAGGAGGGAGGCACAGGGGAGGAGGAAGTGGCCAGTGGACATTCCACAGAGCTGGCATGTGTGAAGGGAGGGCTTCAGGAGGGAGGAGCCTGCAGTGAAGGTATTCTTGGCAGGAACCAGGGCCTCAGCGTGAGAGAGCAAGATCCTGAAGCACAGAACAATCTCTCTGCTTTCTTTTTTATGGTCCTGATTTAGTCCAACCTCACGCTGAACATTTAAGTCATGAATTCAGCTATCAAGGAAGTTTAATTCTATCCCAAAGAGGAGAGTCTTGTTTGTGTATAAAAAGATCGGAGATCAGGTGGTGCTGGAAAGATGGGCTGCTCTGAAAAGCAATGAAGCGAAGTTAGAATCCCTAACTTATGCTCCATAAAAGGGGAATTTTAGACGGATTAATGACCAACATGGGAAAGGTAAAAGTATAAAGCCATGGAAGCAACCAAAGAACAAAAGGGAAGAGAATATATTTATGAACTTGAGATGATAAGAAAGGACTTGTAAAGAAGAATCCAAAAGCGCAAACCTTAGGTCAAAATATCAATAGATGTGACCACAATATCATTACTTTTTTTGCTCCACAAAAAATGTGTTAGATAAGTGTTAAAGAAGGTCAACAGACAAAGAGGAAAGGATTTCAATGCCTTAAACAAATAGGAATAAACAGAGTCAACAACAAATTCCTGTAGAACAATGAGAAAAAAGAGAAAACTCAACAGAAAATGACCAAAGAGCAAGAAGCAGAACTACACCTCTCCGTGAGCCAGCCTCCACCATGGGGATCGGGAAGAATGTGTCACTCAGTAAAACAGAAACCTCTGTAGATATTTCAAATGGAGGGTTTAACATAAGGGATTGGTTATACAGGGTCAAAAGGTAGACATTAGAAAGGGGACGCTGAGAGCTGAAATACTCTAACCATAGAGAAAATCTATACCAATCTTGGCTGATAGAACACCAGGGAAGAGATGCTGGTACCGGACTTGAGTTGAGAGGAGGTAGCCCAGGGGTGGTGGGATGACAGCGTGCTCAGACCTCCAGGGCAGGGAAACAGCCGGTGCAATGGCTGCTGGGGGGACTGGAGCTGTGGTGTCCTGTGCTACTGGAGCTGCTAACAAGAGAGGTAGAAAAAGGAAGAGTTCTTGGTTCTCCTGCTTTCCTATCTCCAGTCAGCAAACCCATAGACAGAACCTACCAGTAAGCCAGTTGGAAAAGAAGTCTGGGAAATGAGTGTAGAGCTCAGGAATATTAGTTGTGTTTCTGTTTTGGAACAAAATTCCTGGCATACACAATTTAAAGGAAGAAAGGCTTGTTTTGGCTCATGGTTTCAGAGGTCTCAGTCCATGGTTGGTTAACTCCATGGCAGAATCATCATGGTAGAAGGGTATGGTGGAGGAAAACTGCCCACCTCATGGCACCTGGGCAGAGAGAGAGACAGAGAAACCAAGAAAGCGAGAGAGCGAGAGAGTGAGAGTGAGAGCGAGAGAGAGAGCGAGAGAGAGAGAGAGAGAGAGAGAGAGAGAGAGGGCAACAACATCCAGAGAGAGGGGGTGGAGGTTGAGCACAAGAATATACATTTTCAGGTCTCTCCTCCATTGACCAACTTCCTCCAACCAGGCCCAACCTCCTAGTAACACACCGAGCTATGAACCCATCAGCAGATTAATCTGCTGAGAAAGTGGGAATCCCATGATCCAGTCACCTTCCAAAAGCTTCATCTCTGAACACACAAGCCTTTTGAGGGACATTCTTCTACCTGAGCTAATCATAGACCTCAATGTAAGGGCTAAAGCTGCGGAATGTCTAGAAAATACAAAAGGAACTCTTAGGGATTTTGGACTTAGCAAATGTTTCTTATATCTGACACAATAAGCATAAACTGTAAATCTCTTAAAACACTAATAAATGAAAGTTATTAAAAACAAAAAACATTTGCTTAGCAATGACAAAGTAAAAAATGCAGGCTACTTATTAGAAGCATATTGTTAAAGAAAATATAGCTCATAAAAGACATCTATAATATATAATGAACTCTGATCACTTAACGATAAAAAGACCTAATGAAAAAATAGACAAAAAGATGGGCAAGACTGTAGTCACAGTACTCTGGTAGGTTGAGGCAGGAGAACCTCAAGTGTGAGCCCAACCTGGGCAACTTTGCAAAACTATGTCTCAAAAATAATGATAATGATAATAATAATAATAATAAATTACTGAGAATGTTGCTTAGTGGGAAACCCCTGAGTTCATTCCTTCATACCTCCACACACACATAAGGGATTGCAAAATTCGAACAGATATTTTACTAAACTTATAGAGATGGTAAGTAAGCACATGGGAAAAATACTCAGCATCATGAGTTAAATACACTGGGGAAATGGAAGTTTAATCATTCTATTAGGCTAAAAATTAAAAGATGAGTAGAATCAAGTGTTGGTGAAGCTGGGTGCTAGGACTGCACATGGCCCAGCTGTTTTGGAAAACAGTTTGCCAGTGTATTTTTTTTTTAATAGGTGCCTATTGTGTCCCTATCAGTCATTCTTTTTCTGAATAGAAATTTTAGGTCAGGCAAAGACTTGTGTGAAGATTATCATAGCAGCTTTATGTGTAAGAACTAAAAACAACCAAAAAGCCCTGCAAAACTGGAAAACATTTAAATGTCCATCAACAGAGTGACTGGGTAAAAACTGTGGGACAGCTATGTAACAAAATATTACACAAAAATAAAAAGTAGTGAGCTACTAAATTGTTTAACAACACAGATGAATTTCAAAATGATTATGCAGAAAGAAACCAGACAGAATGGAATACATATTATAGGATTCCATTTCCATAAAGTGTTAGAAGGAGCCAACTAATTTATAGTGACCGGAAGCCAACCAGTGGTTGCCAGGAGACCCTGGGGGTGGGTCAAGGATATGTGCACAGGGAAGACAGAGAAGCGGGGGTTACTAAGGGTCATGAGGAAACTCTTGGGAGTAAGGGACCTGCTCATGATCTTTATTGTGCTGTTTCTTGTGTATGCAGCTTTCACAGTTCATCAGAGGGAATACTTGAAATAGGCACAGCTCATCCTTCATCAGTTATATCTTAATACGGCTGAGTACACTGAACGCCTTGGGCGTGGGGTCATGTGCTGTGAGTTCTTCCGGTGCAGGGCCCAAGTCACAGTGTCATCTTGGCCAAGTCGCTCAATCACACAGGTCTCAGCTCTTTCCCCTGTGCGTGGGGGGCTTCGGATTAGATCAAGGGTGACGGCAGCCTATGCTCTCAGGGGCCAGGAGGGAGATAAAAAGAAGTGCATCAGCTAGGTTCCCCGTGGAGAGGGCCAGGGCTGTGGTCACCCTGAGAACGCATGCCCCTGGCCAGAGGACAGAGGACCACGGCGCGCAGCCATGCTGCTTTGATGGAACAGGAATGCTCCCACTTCTAGTTTGACGAGAGAGGCCAGACTTCCAGATTTGTAAAATGACACTTTCCTGTTATCAAAGGCAGGCAGTTAATATTAAAAAGCCAAGACACTGTGCAAGCCAAACCACACACTTGCAGATAGGACCCAGCCTGAGTCCCTCCAGTCTGTCATCTCCCTCTATTCCTGGTGACAACGGTCTTCATAGTCCTTGACCAAGGACCAAGTCTCAATTTTCAGCCAAGGCTGCTTTCCTAGTCCCTTTTTCCCTATACCTTCCTGAGAGGACATTTCTACCAGTGCACGTTTGTATCCTGCTGCTATTCCCCTACCTTTGCCCTACATAATACTTTATCTGTTAGTAGACCTTGAACCTTTATTTCTTTAGTTCACTGGGGCAAATTCTTGTATAATTTTGGAGTTGAAAGAGGGTGGTCTATACCCAAAATAATCAAAAGCGAAGACTTGAACAGATTATTTTATACCAGTGTTTATAGCAACATTAGTCACAGTAGCCTAAAGCTAGAAACAACCGAGTTGACCATGGATGGATGGATAAAGAAAATGTGATACAAAACAGGGGAATAATATTCAGCCTTGAAAAAGGAGAGAAATGCTGACACATTATACAACAGAGAGAAAACTTGAAGATGTTATGTTGAGTGAAATAAACCAGACATGAAAGGGCAAATAATGTGAGTCTACGTATATGAACTACCTATAGAAGTCAAATGCATAGATTTGGAAAGTGTCAGGACTTTTCATTGGGAACTGAAAGCAGGAAGAAACAAGGAATCATTTACTGCTCAATGAGTAGGGAGTTTCAGTTTGGTAAGATGAAGAACTTCTGGAGATGGATGCATGATAGTGATGGTTCCACAATATGAATGTACCCAACACCACCGAAATTTACACTTAGAGATGTACAAATAGTACAGTTTACCCATGATTTAAAACAAAATGTTTTTGGAAGAAGCCGGACGCATGCGTGGAATTTCTAGATCGGCTAAGGCAACACGGGAGGCCGTTCCCAGCATCCTCTGCGGAGGAAACACTGCCCCCACCCCGGCATCTTGCTGTTTCTGTGGCTCCCCCTTCATACACCGAGGGGCCCCGCTGCGCGTCACTGAGGCTCTGGAAGCCTTCGCTCACGTGGAGAGGTGACTCTCGGCTCAGCCCAGGCTCCCGGTGCTGCGAAGCCCTGAGGCCTGGGCCCCACCCCAGAGAATCCGGCTCCCTGGCAGGGGGAGCTGGTTCATACCTTTGTGACTTAGTGACTTCCGAGTTTT
The DNA here is from genome assembly GCA_004363535.1 of Dasyprocta punctata. NCBI lineage: Eukaryota > Metazoa > Chordata > Mammalia > Rodentia > Dasyproctidae > Dasyprocta > Dasyprocta punctata. The sequence goes on along the minus strand of RJWM01003227.1, from coordinate 47,967 downwards.
AAAGATTCAGAGGACAGTTTAAGAGTGGACATCACAGCTGAGGAACTCACAGCAGTGAGCAGCCAGGCCAGGTTGTTACTCTGGGGAAGGATCCCTCCTGCAGGGGCTGATGGACAGAGTAAGTAAGTCTGAGTATCCGTACCCCACACAAAGGCGAGAAATGAGCGGGCTGTGCTTAAGGGGTTTGGGTGGTGGAGGGAGGAATAAACAGACTTAGGGTGCAGTAGGGAAACCTGAAACAAGAGGACCTACAACGCCAGGGTGAAGCGTTTAGTCTTCCTCTTCCCAGGAGCAAAATCTCGTAAATGGAAATTATTCACTTTGGCAGGGAACTTCCTGGATTTCAATCTCAGGTAATTCAGTCATAAGAAAAGTAACAGAGGATGCGCTGAACAGGAGTCTCCCTAACCCTCCTCCCCGCAATTCCCTGTCAGAATATCCCAGGGTTGAAGTTCTGAGATAGGATTTTGCTGGGAAGAGGGTCTATCCCTACAAAACCGCTTGACTAAAGTTCACTTGATATAATGCAATGATTTAAATCAGGATTTTTTTCTTTTTCTTTTTTCTTTTCTCTCTCTCTCTCTTTCTTTCTTTTTTTGAGAACTAGAGATGAAAATCTCAAAAAAGTAAAACCCAAACTAGTATACATTTAGATTCTTTGGGTTTATCATTCTTAATCCTTGAAACACAGTGGGAGAATCAATCAGCTGCTCGGTCTGGCTCCTGTTTTCCTAAATAGTATTTTCTCCAAATCCTGTGATGGAACTGGTAGTGAAGTCGCTGTTATGTGATACAGGTTGAGCAACCATCAAAAATGATGAGATTAAAATTACCCCTTTAAAAAATCAAGGAGTCGAACAACTGGAATGAAGGAAAGAAAAAAGAAAGAAGGGAAAAGATAATATATACATACATATATATATGTGTGTATGTGCAAGATAGATAATTATACTACTAATCTCTGTTAGTTCATCAAAATGAATGGTTTGTGCTTTTATTGTTTGATCATTTTTTATGCCTATATCTTGCAATTTGAGCAACTACTTTGAAGATAACAATATGCAATATGTTAACCATTGTTAACCTCCTATCATGTTGTTTTGAAATTCTGTATCATCATTTTTGTTCTTTTTTCATTTCAAAATAAAAAATTAAATTAAATTAAATTAAAAAATTCAAGGAGTCATAAAGTTGTTCTAGCAAGAGATGAGCCTTTACTTCATGGAAATAGTTTTGAGGTGCTAAGAAGTTGATCCAGGTGTGAAAAGTGCAATGCTGGGGTTCTTCACAGATTTACAAGGCGCTCATCTCTGGTGATCTGACCCACAGGAGGAGGAGCTGAGAACACTCGGCTCAGGAGCGTGAGCCCTGGGTCCTGCCCGTACTGTGCTCCACACAGCTAGATCGTTGGCCTTTCAAGAACCATGAGCCAAAATCAATCTCCTTTCTTTATAACACACTAGTGATATTTGTTTTTTTTTATTTTTATTTTTATTTACAAAGAATCTACCAAAAAAACTCCGATAAAACAGACAAACAAGTTTAGCAAGGTCATGGTACAAGGTCACAAAGCCATATATAGAAATCTAGCTTTGGCCTATATACAAGCAATAAACAATTCAAAAGTAAAATTGTAAAGGCACAAGTTACAACATCACAAAAAAGCTTAAAGTAACATTACTGTATAAATCTACCAAAATACATTCACTATCTGTATCCTAAAAACTATAAAAACTGACCAAAGTACTCAAATACAACCTAAATAAGTGAAGAGAGACTATGTATGTGAATTGGACAAATATCAAAGCATTCATTCTTCTTAAACTTATCTATAGATTCACCTCAGTATCTACCAAAATCTCAGCGAATTCTTTTTTTTCTTTAACTATCTTAACTATTTTGTGGCATTAGTTATTGATGACAGAAAATGGACTAATTCATTATGTAAATGTAAATTCATCAGCATTAAAGAAATTTAGACATGCAGGTCATCAGCCCCACTAGCACGTTTCTGGGGCTCAGTCATCACAGATGGCCAATGGCCACCCCACCGCACAGCTCAGATGCAAGACCCGCATCCACCCCTGCGGTCAGGCTTGGGCAGTGCTGAAGTGGAGTGGGGGCAGGAGGGGACAGCTTGCCCGCGCTCCTCGGCCACATGCTGCCACAGCCCACGGCCGCACAGATGGTGCCTAAGGACCTAGGGTCCCCTCTGCTTTCCCTCTGACTTAGTGACTTTCTTGCGGTTGTGACACCATCAGTGTCTGACACCCACAGTTTAAAGGAGAGGTTTATTACGTCTCACAGTTTGTAGGTGTTTCAACCCAGGTGCAGCTGGCTCCAAGGTGGCATGGCATGGTGGAAGGGGCTGGCGGAGTAGAACTGCTGACCTCATGGTGCCCAGGAAGCAGAGAATGGAGGAAGGAGCAGGAGAGGAAGCCTCCAAGTCACACCCACAGTGACCACCTCTTCCAGCAGGCCCTGCCTTCTAACAGGATGCCTTCTAAGCCCCCATGATCAATCATCTTCCCAAAGCCCAGCCATGAGCACACAGAGTTCTTGGGGGACATCAAGATTTAAACCATAGCACCCCCTTTCCTACGTACCTGGTCTAGGACTTCAACATCTAATGTGGTTGCAGTACCCATGGGACAGAGGCAAGTGTTGGACTGAGTTTAGGATTGTCCCTGAGCAGGTGTGAGTCACTTTCTGGGACTCCTGACAGCACCCGGGGTCCTTTACAAGGAGCTGAGCACCTGCAGAAACACCTGGCTAGGATGGGTCACGCTGCTTTTCTGGCAGTCGCTCTTTTTTACTGCAGGAATGGCCCCTTCCTTCCCCTGTAAATAGGGCGAGCTCCTGTTCCTATATCATGCATCTTTTAATAGTATGCCACTCTTTTAAATTCGAAAATGGGAATTTAAGAGGGTTGGGGTGCTGGATGCAGTGGTGTGTGCCTGTAATCCCAGGATTCTGGGAGGCTGAGGCAGGAGGATTCCAAATTTGGGCCTAGGCTAGATGACTTTCCAGGACTCTGTCTCAAAACAAACAAGCAAATAAAACAAAAGGCCTGGGAATGAAATTCAGGGTCAGAGTCCTGGGTTCAAATCCAGTACTGATAGGTACTTACCGACAGATATATAAGTTGGGTTACCCAGGTGAAGAGTAGCTTCTCCAAGACCTGCTGTGGCCCTGCCGGATACCTCGGCAATAGTGTTTCCCAGCTCCCTGGTGAATCAATCTCACCCACGGCCCATTAGGCTCCCCCGACACGTGAGTGTTGTGATGGTGGGTGGCAGCTGTGCCTTGCCTAACTTTTCCTTAATGCGTCATAAAATGGGACAGTGATCGCGGGTTCCTCCCAGCTGCCCAAAGGGTGAGGGAGGTGGAGGGAAAGGCACTTCCAGCTGCTGTGAAGGTTGCATTCGGGGTTGAATTTTAGCAGAGGGACCCTCACCTGGCTTTTACACAAGGTCTTTGCAACCCCTCTGCCCCAAACACCACAGTGGGCTTTGTAACAGAGCCACAGGACCTCAGAAATAGCATGGTCATGGGAGACGAGCAGAGAATCTCACTGCTCAGGGGCGTTCAGAAATGCTGGCAGATCCTGGGTTCCCTTCGCCTTTGCTCTTCCCTTCTAGAAAGTTCTGGAGGCCTTTGGTGAGGTGGACTAGGTTGGTTGGCCTCTACGCCTGTCTGAGGGTGTACTGTAGTGGCCCAGAGCAGGAGAGGGGTCACCTGGGACAAGGAGGGGGCTCCTCGCTCATGAGGGGAGCTATGCAGGGTAAGGCTGGGGCCCAAGGCACAAGGAGAGTGTCTACAGGAAGGGGCTGCCCTTGTCACTGGCTATGGGTCCCTTGAGTTCTTTCCAGGTCCTTGGTGTCCCGAACAAAGGATTGGTCAAGACATGCAGAAAAGACAGTGAGGTGTGCATTTACAGAAGGTGGGAAAGATGTTTACCCTACAGAGTGAGAGCAGCTGGTGAGAAGCCCACACTGCCCCAGGCTGAGGGGAAAGGGGCCCTGTGCACCCAACATTCCTGGGTTCTCTCCCTCTCCCTCAAGGCACTGGGACAGTTGTCCTGTCGAACACTCACTTGTGTCACACTCACTGTGTAAATCATCATATTGAAAAATTCCTTTTCATTCCTGCCATATGTAAATGAAGGATAAGGAATGATGCCTTTTGACTGGCTGTGCCTACATGCAAATGAAGGATCATAACAGGGCATCTTCTGATTGGTCCCGTGGACAGCACCAGATTCAAATGAAGGACTGAAAATGGTGGGTTTCTGATTGGTTCTGCGCACAGTGATGAGGGAGTCACTGTCACCCTGCCTTGACCTCGGTCCCCACTCTGGCCCTCCTTTTCTCTCTTGACACTCAAGGAAAGACAGAGCCACAGGATGAGGGACACTCCCAACACAGTGACTGTAGTGCTGCACATTGCTATCCCACCCCTGACCCTCCACGCTCTTCCAAACCATAGACTCTGCAGCACCAATCCTTGAAAAGTGTAACTGCTTTGAGAACTCTGGAGTGGTCACTACGGCTGCCGAGCTAGAGTCCAAAATCCTTGCAGAGTCCATGATCAGCTCCATAAGGTGGTCTTGAGCGTACGGGTGACCAGCTCATCCAGGTCAGCGAGGGGTTTCCAGGACTTGAGCACTGCTCAGCACCACACCCTTCTCACCACAACCCAGCCCCACCTCTCACTTAACTGTCTGCCACCTCGAGACTTCACACTTGCAGCCCTGAGAATGTGTCGCCCCACCCCCTTTGCGTTTAACTCTGAAATCCGCTCCTGTTCTCAGCCGAAAGACAACTTCCTCCAGGATGTCTTCCTGGGCACCTGGTCAGATGGCTCGCCCCTGCTGTGACACAGCCACTATCTAATTTCCCAGTGGGCTGCTTATTTGGTTATTGAGAAGCCTCCTTCTGTGACCCTAAGTGCTGTCTCCTGAATTGTCCTTGTCCCCTGCTGTCACCTGTTGTGAGACTGCATATAGCAGGTTTCAGTGGTGACTTTTAGATCCACTGTGATTCACACAGGCACAGGCTAGGTCAGTTAATTTGGCTTTTCAATGTGCAGTCTCAGAAAGAGAAACAATAAACCGGTTTATGAATACATGATAATATGTTGATAGCATTCTGAATTAAATAGACGCAAATGCAGATAACCAGGAGATTGGCTTTTTACCAGTTAGATTCCCACAGATCACAAAGTGGTCAGGAGGAGTGGACGTGAGCAGTTTACAAAAAGTTTTCAAGAGCACTCTGGTAAACTCTACAGAAAGTTTACCTGCACACAGATTGCAACAGTTTCACTTCTAGAACTGTATTCTGTAAATAGTGTTTGGTATGTGTGCAGTGAGGACATTTGAGTATATTTAACAGGGAACTGTCACCAATGAGATGAATGGGGGACAAGCTATCTGTCCAGGGGGAGACAGGCTAGGGAAGTTACGCAAGTCTGTCTAAAGGAGTGTCGGTGTTGGAAGATGTGGTTCAGTGAGGGAAAGTTACACATCCTCATGTGAAGCATTCTTCAAGGAAAAAAGAAAAGAAAAGAAAAAGTAGGGTCTTAATGTGATTCTTTCCAGTTTTAATTTTAAAAGGATATATATATATATATATATATTCATGAAATACTACTGAAGAATACACAAAGAACTCTTAACAGTAATTGCCTCTGGGGAGAGAGAGAAACTTATTCACTGCATATTCTTATTTAAGTATTTGAATATTTTTATAGGCATCTATTAACTTTGTAGTTTTTACAAAAAGAAAATTCCATTTTTTTCAAACTTTTATTTTTATTGGTCTGTGTTTGCACTACATAATGATTATATTCGTTGTGGAGAGCTGGTCCATGCACACAACGCATCTTAATTCTTTTTCCTTACTCTTCCTTCCTCTCTCTGTCCCCTCCCTCCATCTCTTGGTTCTTTCCCATTTGCAAAAGATCTATCTCCTTGCTTCTGATTACCTCTCTTTTATTTTGCTCTTTAATTATTTATCCTTGGAGTTTCTCGTCTCAGAGAAACCACGAGATATTGTTAAGCTTGTGTGTCTGGTTCCTTTCACGCAACCTTACGGTCTCCAGGTGCATCCATTTTCCTCCAGATGACTCAAGTTCGTCCTCCTTTACGGCAGAGTAGCACTCTGTTGTGTGTAAACATCACATTTTCTTTATCCATTCATCTGTGGATGGACATATAATGGGCCATTTCCAAGATTTAGCTATTATGATTTGTGTTGTTATAAACGTGGGCATGCATGGGTCACTGTATTATGATGTCGTTAAGGAAAACTCATTTTATAAGAGGCTGAAAGAAGCTGGTGAATTTGCATTAATCTAGCAGTATAGCAGTTTTCCTTTTCTCCTTTCCTCCCTTCTTTTCTTTCTATTCATCCTCTCCTCTTTTCCCAGAAGATTCTCTCTCCAGAATCTTCTAAACATGTTACACACATGTAAGATTAGAGCGGGTCAAGCCCCCTGTTCCTGTTCTTAGTCTTCCTGAAAGGTAGCCTCTCCCCTCTGGGTCTCTGCCTGTCCCTCTTCCCTATTCGCACGAGTGTGGTGTCTGAGTGTGGTGTCCTTGTGGGCCTGAATGTTTGTGCCCCTCCCCACTTCATTCTCAGCTTGGAACTCATTCACATGATGGTGTTAGCAAAAGGGACGGGGCCACCCCAGTGGCTTGGCTTCAGCTCAGGTCACCATCATTCTACCCCCCACCCCGGGCAGCAAGGCGTCCCCTTATCAGCTGTCAACACCATTCAGGCAGGCCTGGCAAAGTTGTGTGGCCACTCGTGACCGTTTTTGTCTGCCTGCTTCTGTAGGGGACACTCTGTCCTTTCTGTGTTATACCCTCAGACCGAACCATCTCAGCTTTGGCCAACCCAAGGAAATTTCAGGTTGGGACTGGTGGGCAGAGCAGCAGAAGGGAAGCAATATGCAGTAGAGTCTCCCTTTAGATGACCATCATGACATAATTGCCTTTTCCTTACTCTCTGTCATAAGCCAAGATAGACTGCGTGGTCTACCAAGATCCATGTAAAGATGTGAAAGTAGACAACATGACTCTGTCATTTAGAGCTGGCAATGCCTTTCCTTAGGGGATCAGCTGCCTTTGGATTCTCCATAGACCTGGGGGACAGCTGGACCTGGGAAAATCCTTCAGGAATTACAGACGTGAAAGACTCCTTTCATAGTCTTCTGTCACTGTGCAAGGAAGAAGTACAGCTGTTTCCAAATGAATCTGGAGAGAGGCCTGGAGTTCCCACATCCAATAAAAGTTACCTCCATGCATCTTTTTATTTTACCTCTTACCTTTGAGGTTTGGAGGTTGTAAACCCCATTGTTCAATGGAAGAAACAGTCAGAGAATGAAGCGATGTGGTCCAAGCTACACCGAGATTGGACTGGAATCCAGCTCCAACTTGAGGCCTGCGTTTTTGGCGTGCATCGTGATGTGTTGTTTTCCCTGGTTTCTGGAGTTTGGGGCTGGGAGACTTTAACTGTCCTTCCCACAGCAGCATCCCTGCTCTGCCCCACTCCCCGGCCCCTCCCTCTCTCTGCCCCCGTCTGCTCCCCAAGTTCACAGCCGCCTTCCTCAGGCTGCACTCCTTGCTTCTTATGCCAAGTCCTTTGTCAACTGCTTTCTTCACTTTCTCCCAAACAGCCCTTTCAAAACAGAGCTCTTTGTAATTGTCAACTTAAAAAAAAAAATGAAAAATGAAAACCACATTTGAGGGCCTCCCTCTTCTATTACTTGCACACTAAAGTTCAAAGCCTTTGGCCTGACATTCCAGGCCCCCTGGGACTCAGCCCCTTGCTACATCAATCACTTTCTTCCCGGCTCTGTGCTGCATGTGCTCTGTGACAGCCTGGCGCACACTCAGCCCTGCGGTCGCCAGCCACAGACCGAATGTGTGTCACAGGACTCATGATCGCTGGCCAAAGATGGCATAGCAAATGGAGTGGACTCATCGGCGTGGCCTGTCTGGGCTCCCTCACTCCATCTGGGGGCAGATCTGGGACTGTCACCCTGTGCAGCGGTTACTGACACACAAAGAGTAAGATCAGTCTGTGTGCACGGCCCTGAGGACCTGGCTAGCTTGTTCAGTTCTGACAGCAAGGTGCCTAGTGGGTTTCTATAAGCTTCATCTCAAGAGCATCGATCGTTAGTATTGATCTCCCATGTCCTAGCTGCTCAAGATCAAGTGACGGGGCACTGTGTTCGTGTCTCCCTGACAGCACTGTGGCTTGGTGTGATGTGCTGGGATCTGAAGATGCCTCAGAGAGGCACTTATAGACTGATGGGGTTGGAGTGCGGAGGGAAACAAAAACAAACCCACAGAGAACAAAAGACGACACAGCAAGAGGAGAGCACAAATGGGGACTTGGCTTACAGGTAGCGTGGCCAGGAGGCTGAGGATCAAGTGAGATGATCTATGGGTGGCTCCACGGTACCCGACACACGATCCGTCCCACCCTCCTTCCCCCACCTGCTCCTGCCTGGCCCTACCATAAGGAATGCGTTGAGTTCTTTTCTCTCCCAGAGGGAAAGCTGTTCCTATGCCAGGAACCCTCTGTTCCTCACTTCTGGCAAGGTTGGTTCCTGCTTGTCCTTCAGTCTCAGGGCAAATGTCCCCTCCCCAAAGAGGCCCACCCCTACCATCTCCATCATCCTGGACACTTCTCTATTGGGTATGTCACGCTCATTACTTCCTTCTGGGCCATTACCAGAAGCTCTAACATCTGGTTACTTCTTCCCTTGTTTATTGTCCTGCTAACCTCCAAGCTCCTCGAAGAGAGGGGCCAGCTGTGTTTCTCTGTGCTTCTCGGGACCTGGGATGTCGCATGATGACCATGTGATCAGTTCCTGGGGACCAGGGAAGGCCTCATAAATGAAGATGCATTTGAGCCTGGGGAGGAAGCACGAGCAGGGGAGACTTTGTGGTCAGGAGCAGCTCTGTCAAGGTGAAGCCAGGCCTCAGAGCCAAGGCAGCACCAGACATTCCGATGGAAACACCCCGAGGGTGGCCGGGATGGGGACAGAGAGCTCATCTGGCCATCAGAGACCAAGCAGTCATGTGAACTGGAATTTCTTTTTTATGATAGGACCTACCCACAAGGCAGGAGCGATCTTATCAGGTGGCCAAGCCTAGCTTTTAAACAATACCAATAATGGAAATTCTAAGTATTGCCATTTTTTGTATTCTTCTGAGCATCAACCCCTGTCCAAGACACTTCACACACATTTCCTTTAATTCACAACCATCACACAAGATTGGCATTTCTGCCATTGGCTGAACCTAGGATTCAAAGGGCGTGGAAGACAAGTTCAAGGTCACAGGACTCGGAAGGAAGTGGCTGATGGAGTTTCAAACTCAGCTGCCTCCATCTACAGCCAATGCTCTCAACAACAATCTTTTTTTTCGGGCTGGTCTATCTCACAGGTGAATCAAGTAATTGGCTTTGGCTCCCTCTCCTTGGGCTGAGTCATCGTAGACTGCCTGAACCTGTTCCTCCCCAGGTGGCTGGCCCAAGCCTAATCTCTAAACTCTCAAAGTGAGGGCGAGACTCTGGACTTTGGTAACTCCACGACAGGGCTGCTAGGCCTCTCCGCACTCGGTGCTGTGGCTTGATTTCCCTAGGGCAGGGCTTGGTTATTGCAGATTTCTTGCTTTGTCCTGCTGTGGAGCAGTGGGGGCGGGGGGAACTTTGATGGGGTGGTGAGGGTTGGGGTTGTGGGGCTGAGTTTAAGAACTGGGATGGGGAGACAGATAGGTTTGCACAACAGCTCTGGCATGGACTGAGTAACCCTGCTTTGGCCGAGTTCCCTTTCTGCTCTGGCCTTCAGTATTTCCCTGTTAAAAAGGGGGCAAGAACCACCCTCTGGGGTGCTGTGAGAGGTTCGAGAAGAAAACCTGCTATGCCCAGCACTATGCTTGCCGCACAGCAGGCCCTCAGAGCTCGGTGGCCTTTCTGACGTTATTGCTAACAGCACCGAGGGGGAGTGTGGTGGGGGGAGGGAGTGGGTTTGAATCTTGGCACTGGCGCTTTCGGCCATGTGGCTTTGGACAGCACTACTGCACTTCCTGTGGACTCCTCATCTTCAATCTGGGAAGTTTTGAGGATGGTAGCCAGGTGCCCTCATGCTTAAATTAAAGCTGGCCTTGGTCGTGGAATTGCAAACATCAGAGGCAGGGAATGATCCCTGCCAGGATGGACGACATTGGGGCCATCTGACTTCCATCACGGCGCCTGGGTGTGGTCTCCCAGTGTGCTTGTCTGCACGACCAGCCTGTTTTCTGCTTGGCACATGGTGAGGACAGTCCCCTCGGGGGTTGGGGGCCTCTGAGGGAGCTCTGCCTGTGTGCGTGCCCTGGGTGAGCCCATACTCAGGAGCTCCTGGGTGGTTCCTGGCAAGTCCCCGACTCCCACTCCCAAATACAAACAAGGATCATGGTGCTCAGCCCACCCTGCTGTGGCTCTGAACCTCTAGTCCTGCTTCCATGCCCCAGGGCAACCTGCCTGGCTCAGAGGGCTCAGCTCTTCATAGGCACCAAAGCTCTGAGCTATCCACAGTCTACGCTCTTTTAACTAAGGTTGGCCTCTTTGAGTGTGAGTTGGTGTTAGTCCAACCCAAGACTCTGACATGCTCCAAGGACTCCAATGTGTCTGAGCTTCTGGGCTCATTGATATGTCATTACGGTCACATGGCAGCCCGACTGAGGTCCCACCCCTTCAGCGGCCCTGCCAGAGCAGGCAAGTGACTGTGCTAGAGTTCGCCAGCCTCTAATTACCTTCTTTATCTGCACCGATACACCCCTCAGGGGTGGGCAGATGAAGTATGCATCTTGGCATACGCTGGATGCTCTGTAGATGCGGATGCATTCCACACATTCTCTGTAGCTTATCTTGGCCAAGAGATTGTGAATGCCCTAAAGCCTAGAGCTCTAAATGCTATTGCTTTGGTTTCTGTCCCTTCCGCCTCAAGAAGTCCCTCTGGGGTTGTCTTACTGACATACTGTGGGTTCCTACCATCTTGTCTTTTCCACCCAAGTCTGTCATGCTCTCTGGTGTTCCTGAACCACACAGAGCCACACAGGGGAGCACAGCAGGCTGGGCACCATGACATCCAATTCTAGAGCTGTCATCTCCTGACTGTGGGACCTGGTGGAGTCATTCCCATCTCTGGGCTTCCATTTCCCCATTTGTGAAGTGAGGACATCCGGCTAGTTCCTGACAGGCAGTGTTTGTGTAAATCAATTATTCCTTCCATCCATCCATTCTTCCACCCATCCATCCATCTGTCCATCCATCTTTCCATCCATCCATCCATCCATCTATCCATCCATCCGTCCGTTCTTCCACCCATCCACTCATCCGTCCATCCATCCTTCCATCCATCCATCCACACATCCACCCACCCACCCACTGTACAGACTTTTAACACCTGTGTAAGGTGGGGGACAAGAAAAGGGTTGAACAGCTGCTGACCCAGGCCTCAAGCCCTTGACCCTAGGGGGTGGGGAGACGCATCCCTCTGGACGGGGGAGGGGGTTAACATAGGAGGAGGTGGCAGCAGAGGGGGCTCTCCCAGCCTTCCTGCCCCCTTCCTCGTGCCCTGCCTCGCCTGCAGGGGCTTTGCATGGGGGTAGGGAGTCAGCGCCACTTCCAGGCGTACAGACCCCCTCCCCAGCATTACTCAGCGCCCCGCACGTTGTGCGCCTCCTACAGCCGGTGCTCCTGATCCTCCCGATGCGCCAGGCGGTGGTGGCACAAAGGTCCCGTTGTGGGCCCGCGGCCAGGCAGCAGCAACCCCGCATGACTCACGCCCTTGCCATTTCCTCTGTGGGCGCCAACTCCGCGGAGGTGGGGGCGGGCTGTCGCGTGGGCAGGGAATCTCCGCGCGTGAAGCTTGCCCACACCCCGAGGGAACCGTGTCTGGCGCAGCAACCGCAAGGTGTTTGGAGCCGCTCCTGCAGTGCCCGCCTGGGTAGTGGGTACGTGGATGTGTTCCCCATCGCTCCTCCTCCACGCCTGCTCCCCAGAGCGGACGCGGCTTTACGCAAAGTGAAAAATCCACACCGCAGGGCTGGGCCTATGGAGCCTCAAAGCAGCGTGGGCTTCGGTTCCTGCCCAAATGCCAGGCCCGCATCCACAGAACTGCGTGTACCTGGGGGCTCTTTCAACTCCTCCCACTCAGCCCTGGGGTCAAGACAAGGGCTGTGCATGGGCCAGAGCCGGGGGCACGGGGGACACTGTGTGAGCCCGGGGTACCCGGGAGCCGGCCTTGCACAGGCTGAGTGACCTCCAGCAAGGAATTCCAGGAATCCCTAGAGCTGGTCCTTGGCCTGCCCCCAGGGGCAGCTCCCTGCTGCCACCCCTTACCCCCTGCTCCCCCCACTCCACCAGAGTTTGCTCCGTGGGCTGCATACAAGCTGTTCCCACTGCAAAGGAAACCCGGTCCTCCTCCTCCAGGGCAATGGGCCTCTCACGGCGGGCAGGAGGCTTCTCCCAGGAGACTGTCGAGGTGTCTCTACTCTGGGCTTCTCTGAGAACCTTAGTAGAGCTTGTCACAGCACCTGCCACCATAACTGCTGTGCGCACTGAAGATACAGCAGTCTGCTGAAGGAGTGAGTGAGTGAGCGAGTGAGTGAGTGAATGAATGAATGGCGGCCTTGGGAAAGGAAACTGCTTTGCACACTTGTGCCTGTAGGGTGGGTACAGAGACAAGCCCTGTAGGAAGCCTAAGAAAACGGTTCCGATTTTGGTTCCCTTTGCAGGGTTTAGACATCTCATGTGCACCTGAGGCTGTCCCCTGGAGGAGGAGGGACCCGTGCAGGCAGCAGGGCATCAGGATGTGGGGCACAGCCAGCATCTGGCCCGGAGCAGACTGGGGAAGCAAGCGCATGTGTGGACACGGGGATGCTGTCGTACCTGTTTGTCTCCGCCTGGTCAGCATGTTATGCCTAAACTCCAAAGCGGGTGCGGAGTACAACCCGCCGGCCGCGTGCTGCCTTCCTGATAGGAACAGAGGCAGGCGAGTGCCTGGAGGAAGGGACGTTTGTCTTGGCTGTGAGGTCAGGAAAGCCTTCGCAATCAAGGAGACTTTTAAATGGGGACTTGAAGGGCAGATAAGAGTTTTCTGAGGAAGGAAGGAAAATGTGGAGGAGAATATAGTAAGGTGGGGGTGGCGGCAGACAAGCCTGCCTGCTGGCCTCTCTGGCTATGAAATACTAGTTTTTCCAGTTTTGAGCAAGCTGGGACAATAAAAGCAGATATAATGATGTATTTTAAAAGTTCCTATAAAGTGCCAAACCTTTGGCTCCCCTAAATCTCTGTAGCAGTGAATGAATCCCACATGCACGTGTTCCTGTGGGTGACTCTTCCACAGGAAGTGTTATTATTGATTGCATAGAAACTGAGGCGATTGTTAGAGAGTGCAATGAACGGAATGCTGTGTCTCCCCCAAAGTCATGTGTTGAACTCCTAACCCTTGATATAATGGTACTGGGTAATGGGGCTTTGAGATTCACCAGGGTGGGGCCCTCGGAAATAACATTAGTGCCCTGATAAGAGCCAGGGAGTGTTCCAGGCCTCTTTCTACCAGGTTAGGATACAACAAGCTGCCAGTCTTTCCAGGTACCAGGAAGAGGGTCTTAACCAGAACCCCACCACAGGGGGAAGGCAACTGATCTCAGACTTCTGGCTTCTTAAGCCATGAGAAATAAATGTCATTGTTTATAAGTCATCCAGTCTATGATAGTTTTTCATAGCAGCCCAAACTGGCCAGGACAGAGAGGGGTGTGTGGAGGCGATCGAGGATTCTTTTCTGAGGGAAGTCCTGCAGCCTGTCTTAGGGTTATTCATTGACCCGAGGCATCAGCCTGAACCTGCTTTCACTGACCACGGGGGCCCATGCAAGCATCCTCTCATGGCTTCTCCATCTCCATCTCTGTCCTTTTCCTAGTTCTCCTCCTGTCAACCCCAGGCTAACATCTGCCGGCTCCTGGGAGAACAGACCTGAAATAACCACATGGTCAAGTCCTTCCTCCCTGTTCATGGATCTATGTTCACCTCACCCCAAGGCCCTGGAGACCCCTGTCAGCCGCGTCCATGGGCCCCTGGGAAGAGCCTGCACTGTGACCCACTGTGGACACTGTAGGCTCCCTACACCTTGCTTCTCTTGAAGATATCCTTGCATTAGAGTGTTTTAGGGATGATGGTCAGATATTGGGAAGCATTTCAATTCTTTCTCCTTCCCCCACAATTCTAGCTTCTTGCTGAAAGAGTGACACCCAGAAGCCACACTGGTATTGTACAGCACTGTTCCCGGACAATTGATTGACCCAGGGTGGACCTGTGAGTTTGAGCCACAGTCGGGGCCAAGCTATTCGCTTCTTTTTAGAGTGCTAAGAGGGTGAGAGATCAGCTAGGAGGATTCTTGGGCTGGAATGTCATGACACAGCAAGGTGGGAGCCGGTACCCTGCGTGGCAAAGCAGGAGTCACAGGTAACCTCGAATTATGGAAGAGAGAAGACTCAGAGTCTTACAGAGGGGCCCAGGCTGCCAAGAGGAGAAGGGCACTGACGCGCAAGGGAGTCAGAGCTGCGACAGACCATGTTGCCCCTGGAAGGGCAGAGAGAGGAAACCTTTTCTGTTCCTTGCCACCAGCATTACTCACCTCTTGTTCTTGAGGTCCTTGACTACCCACCCCCGTATCCTCTCAATATCCCTATTTTTTTTTCACTTGAAATTAATTGAGAGGTGACCTCACCATGTTACTAGTACATCCTAAATAACCAAAGGGTTCCAACCAAAATCTGAGGGTATGTGAAGTAACCTTAGAATCCACAGCTCAATGCCACCAACACATCATGAACAGCTTCTGTGCACCAGGGGGTGGGGCATTCTGAGGACCATGGAGACCGAGCATCTGTCCTTGAAGAGTCCAGTAAGTGTGGCATGGTGACGAGTGTGGCCATATGCTAGCATCCAAGCTAGCTTAGTACTAGCAGCCAGCAGATGGAAGGCTGGAGGGGATGTTACAGCTGGGAAGAGGAGGAGTTTGCTGAAGGGAGACTCCAAGGATGGGCAGAAATTAATCCTGGGGGAGAAGGAAGAATGAAAAATTCAAGAATCAGTAAAGTGGCTGCAGGAGGGAGCATGGGAGAGGCGGGGCACGGGAAACTGCACAGCTCGGGAGAAAGGGGTCTAGAGGAGCAGCGTTAGATGAGCGTGTCAGACTGACTTGACCGACAGTGAGGGGCCGAGTTTGTTATCACATAGTCATACAAATTGAAGTGCCTCTGATACTATCCGGTCATTACAGGTAATTTGGTCCCAGTGCCTCTTTAGGTGGCCATCATGACACTGCATCCCAAGAGCTTCTTTGCTACTATCATTTCAGTGGCAGCGATTCAAAATCAGCTCCTTTCCCACCACTTACACATCTTTCCAGAAGGGGCCTCTAACTGCCAGAAGAGTCTTGGCACCCAGAGAACTGGGTCTCGAGAATTTGCCATGCGTCATCTGAAATAGCAGTATGGGGAGGCCAGGAACAGGAGCGGGACAGTCACCACGTCCGGCTGCAGGCACCGTGCTGCTCCTTTGGAAGGCACCTCTCAGAGGGGGAGAACTGCAAACTCCTCACAGATGCGCGGCTGCAACACTGTGAGGGAGGAGACAGGCTCTCTGAGGAATTTCAAAATCATTCTCATAAATCCACAACTGACGGCTGGGGGGACGCGTGTAGAGGGAGTGGGTTGCAGTTGGCCCTGTGTCCTTGTGGGTTCTGCACGTGTGGATTCAACCAACTGCAGATCAAAAATATCTGAGAAACAATGCAAAGAAACTGAGCATGTGTGTCTTTTTTCTTGTCATCTTTCCCCAAGCCATACAGCGAAACAAGGATCTCCATAGCATACGCATCACGTTAGGTACTGTAAGTAACCTAGAGATGATTTAAAGGTGCAGGGGAGCACGTGTGTAGGTTCTGTGCAAATAATAGGACATCTTGTGTGACCCCAGATTTTGGCATCTGCAGGGGGTCCTAAACCCCCAATCTCCATGGATACCAGGGGAGGACTATATAACATTATACGAATGCAGTGAAGCTGTAAACCATATGCACCAGAAGTCTGCAGACATTTGGCAAAATGGTTACTTATAATAAGCCTGGAGCTAGCCCCCCAATTCAAAAGGCCTTATCATCTTACAGACCCCTCTAAGACCACACAGAGTTTCCGGCTTCCGGAGACAGCAGATGCTGTGGCTGCCATGAATAATGTCATCACTTTGTACACAAAGGGGAGCAGAGGAAGCCGTGGGTATGTACGGGGACCGGAGGGGAGAGGCAGTGCTAGAGCCTCTCTGGAGCCGCACCTGGCTGGAACATCCCAGAGAGAGGGTGCTGCTGCCTGTCCTTGTTAATGCTAGGACAGCAGCTTGGGACTCCAGAAATGTAGATGAGGGACTGGGGGAAGAGCAGATGACAGGGAGGAGTGAGAAATGTCAGGGCAGATCGAGATAGCTGGATGAGCAGGACAGAGTCAGAGGAAAGGCCCGCTGAAGGCCGTGTCCCAGAAAGAAGGCCAAATGACTTTGCACAGGCTCCTGGACTTCGGGGTGCATTAAAATGCCAAGAGAAGTCAGGCCAAACCCTAAATCCTGGGGAAATCCCAGAAAGGCTGTTTGGGTTGGGGCCCAGAAGCCAAAGTCATGACCTATGTCTCCAGTCATACAGGCGGTCCCTGGGAGACACTGGTGACAGAATTTTCCTTTCGGGACCTCAGCACCTTGCTCTGTAAATCAAGAGAGGTGAGAGAAGACCATTTCTCTTGTCTTTGCCAGCTTCCTGTACCTCTGCATTTATCACGCAGGCCAAGGTGTCCCATTCCTGCCCAGCTCTTGCCAAAGGCCTTCAGATGACAGACGCTTGCAGCCCCACCTGGTCGGTCCATGTGGGTGAGAACAGAGCTGCATCATGTGTGTTCATGTGGGTGTGCAAATGGGACAGCGTGAGTCTCTCTGGAGGCCGTGGCTCAGGGCCAGGACAAAACCACTTCCGGTCTCAGGTCCCAGGTTCAGGCACAATGATTTATTTAGGGAAGGCGCTTGGAGAGCTCAAATGAAAGGAAAGCGATCTATTTCTCCAGCAATTATGCTTGTGCATTCCCTTGAAAACTGGTCCCCAGGCCCTGTCTGCGAGGCAAGCCAGGTTCTCAATGGAGCTGTGTTCAGAGGCCTCGGGAAGGGGCCTGCGTTTCCTAGCAGGGAAGCCACATGAAAGTCTTCACTATGGCTCCGTGCTGCTCCGGAGACAGCTCCTTTTAGGCAGCTTGGAGAATCAGGGAGTCCTGTCTGGAAAAATGAGACAGGCTGGGCCTAAAACATTGATTTCTGGTTCAAGTTTCCCAATGAAATGGGAAGGAGGAATTTTCCACTTCTCGTTCTGATTCACCTTGGCAGAGTCTCCAGAGTCCCAGACCCAGGCAGGGAAAATCTGTTTCCAGTGGGCACCCAGCCAGACTTGCATCCCAAATAAATAGGCCTCTGTGCAGGTGCCAGGGACAGTTGTCCCACGTCATCCAGGAAAGGGCTTCATCCACCTGTCGCCACCTGACCCCCTCTGTAGCCATTTTGCCCTGGAAGGATCCAGCCAGAACGTCAGGAAAAGAGAATATCCTAATGCCAGGTAAGTCCTCGGCCCTGGACACGACCCTGTGTGGGTGGTAGCAATCTATTTAATATGGCCAGGCGTGGTGACTCATGCCTGTTTTCTCAGCATTTGGGAGGCTGAGGCAGGAGGAAGATGGCAAGTTTGAAGTCAGCCTGGGCAAAGTAGTGAGGCCCTGTCTCAAAATAACTAACTAAATAAATAAATAAACAGCTAAGTAAATAAATAGAGCTAGGCTGTAGCTCAGTGCTTCCTGGGTTCAACCCTGAATCACTCCTTCACAGACACACAGACACACAGACACACAGGCACACACACACATGGGTACAGGTTCCGGTGAGAATGGTGGTTGGGCAAAGTGCAGTCAGGGCAGGTGACAAGAGTGACACAGAGAGCCAGGAGAAAGAGGTTCTGGCTGGAGTGCACCAGGCTCCTGGAGGAGCTGCAATTTGCACTGGGTCCGAAAAACAAGGGGGCCAGCTGAGGAAAGCACTACTGCTGAACATCGCTGTGTGGGGTACAGGAGGTAACCTGGGATCCCCCTGCAGATGGACAGGCAAAGGGACAAGGAGGTGATGGAGCCTGAAGCAAAGCAGAGGCCAGGCCACCGAGGACATCCTAAGCCACGGCGAGGGTCCAGGCCTGACAAGGGATGCAGTGGAGGCCACCAGAGATTTATGGCTGGCAGCAGAGGAGTTCAACAGAAAGAGAGAGCCTGCAATAAACCAGGCGAGGGAAGAAGGTGGCCAGGGCTGAGCTTCAGGGAATAACATTAAGAACAGAATCAAAAGACATTCTAGGATACTAAAGATAGAGTTCACCTGTAGAGAATAAGAGAATTTCAAGATCTTGCAACAGATGCTGATTCCTAGTTTAGACTGTGGTTGAGGGTGACTGGGTGGCTTGGTGGTTACCACATAGGCGTGGCTCGGAGGGCCTCTGTCTAGCACTCAGACTTTCAGTCTCCATTTAGTGACCGAAGGCAAGTTACTTAATTTCTCTGAGCCTCAGTTTCCTGTCTGTATGGGACTGAATAACTTGCACAGTAATGCTGTTAGCAGTCAGTGGTTTCATAGGCCCAGTGCTTTTTGGTACCAGTAATCCCCTGGGGTGCCCAGGGAAGAGGGGGCACCTGGTGCCTCCCTTTGTTCACAGGGTGAGTCTCATGCTGTCCAGTCTCACTTTTTACCTGGTGACACACACATGGCATCCTATTAAGTGACAGATTCTTCTTTAAAAAAAAAAAGAAAACCTCTTTTAAAAGTGAAAAAGTCTAGGAAAATGCTTCTTGGGCAGAAAACAGAAGTTTTAAAGGAGAAGTCACTACCAGTTGGCTTTTGGGAATTTGGGGTTTCTCAAAAGGCAAAACATCTGTGGCAGTATTGCTGGGAAAGTGTAGAAGTGCTGCCCCACGAGGTGCTGTAAAAACCATTATTATTTTCAAATACAGCATGCCCACAAGACAGTTCATAAAACATAAATCACGCAAAGCCACCTGTTGTAAAGTGACTCCTTGCATAACCACCCACAGGTCTAGTAGCAGCACGTTGCCAGCCAGCACCCCGGTGCCCCTCCTGCCACACCCTCTCACACCAAGAGTCACTTTTCGTTTCCCTGCTTGCCTCTCCTCCCACACCTGCACATGCACTGGAACAAGTTTTCCTCCTGACTATCTGTGACCTCTATGCAATGGCATCCCAAGCATGCAGTCTTTTGTGTCTGGCCTCCATCCCTCCACCCCTGGCTGTGTGAGGCTGCCCTTGGCATCCTTTCTGCGTGGTTCAAAGGCACAATTTACTTCTCCACTTGACTTTCAATGGGCGTTTGTGTTGTTTTCAAGTCTGGGACTATTTTGAATGGCACAGCTCTGCTGGGAATGCTCTTCTCTATATTACCCACAAGTCGGTTAGGATTTTCCCAGGAGTAGAATTGCTGGGGCGCAGAAAGTAGGAGCACCTTTGCCTTTAGCAGACACTGGTAAGCAGTCTTCTAAGATGGTCACACCAACCCACACTCCTGCCAGCAAGACCCAAGGATTCCCATCTCCATCCTCCTCCTGGTCTGCTCTCACTGATCTTCGTGCTGTTTTATCACTCAGGGTGGCTTGAGGAACACCCAGACATATTGCTAGAGGCAGGCATGCTGCCAGATTGACTCTGGTCCAAAGTACGATAATACTTATAAATAATCACATTGAATGACTTTCTCAGGGGAAGACCTGTGATTCTACTTTGGTGTTCCAAAGTGAATTCCTCAGTGTGTTGCTGATGCAGGCTTATGGTAGGTAGGCTGCTGCTGCCAGGAGGTGGAGTGGTTAGGAGATAAAGTGGTATTTCAGAAAAGTCTGTAAGATGAAGACAGGCAGGGATGGAAAAAACATCTAGGACGCATCAATGTAGGAGCCCCAAGGGAAGAGCTCTGGAAAAAGAGTTGAAGATTCTGGAACCATGGACAATATTAATAGAAGTCTGTTGATTTTTTTCAATAAAACAGTACAGTTATCTCGTTCTTATTTGAAGTTTGCTTTTCTCCCTCAATCTGTAGATTTGTATTTATGATAAATTTATATGCTAATGGCATGTAGAGGTGGGACTTTGGAATTTTAAGAGAAATCCAAGCAGAAGAGCACGGTGATGGGCTGGCACATGGGGACAACACTCAGCTCCCAGTGGTCACTCAGGTTACACAGTACACTGGTGACCCATGGCCAGGAGTTTCATCTCTGCCAGACCCAGGAGCAGGGCAGAGGATTTCACTAAAGGGAGAATAATGTGCAGAGTGTGGCCTGGTTTTGTCCCCAGGTTCCGAAAGTCTGCCTTGTTACAGGGACCTGGTGACAGTCACTCTGTGCACCTTCCTTATCTGTCCACAGCTACTTCCGGCACTGCTGCATGTGCTGAGTCGTTTGTTCCCATCAGGAGTCCCGGCAGCTTGCTTAGGAGGCTGCATCTTCTGTGAAGTCTCCTCATTTTCTGGACTATACTCAAACCAGCCAGGAGCCTGCCAGGTGACTTTCCCGAGTGAAGTGCCATTGCCTTCAGAATGTCTCCAGGTGCCCTGCCCTTGCCTCAGCAGCGAGGGGTCAGATGTTACAACTCCTCCTTCAGGTCAGATAAAACATCTCAACATGCCCTGACCCCTGGGGCCTCAGAAATGTCCCCAAAATACCTGCCCCCTGCATTCTTGAGGGATTCATTTTCCTTCATCTGCTTGCATTTTTCTTACCAAAATAACCGGAGTAATTGCCCTTTCCTGCCCACCAGGACCAATTAGCATGACAGCAGCAGCAAGGCAGGCCTGTGCGACACCCTGAGGAATAGAGAGGTCATCCGGGTCCCTGAGATTAGATAATGACAGTGGACTGAGCAGTTATAGCCCTGAGGCAGGACAGGGAGGCTGTATTGCTGCTGGCTGTGTTAGCTGAAAACAGTTTCTAGTGGGATGGAGAAAAAAGACAGTATTTGTCAAATCAATAGTTACCAGAGGGTGGTGTTGATTTCATTAGCAACAAAATCATGTCTGGAAAAGCAGGTGGAATTAGAGTCATCACCCAATTAAGTTTATGATGATTCACGGTGCGTATCCCAGACCCATTTATCTTGGCATGAGCCCAGTAAGAAAGCTGAATGGTGACAGCACATTGGGATTCGCCACCCCTGCATCTTGAGGGTCACTCTTGGCAGCGCCAATTTCTTCCATGGCTCCCCTAACATGACATTTCTTTAGCTTACTCTCAGGTTGGTAGAAGGCATTCTGCTGGCATCCACTGACACCACTCATCATCATGGCCCACAGTTCTTGAAGAAGGAAGCCATCGTGGAGATTTACGAATAAGTAGGTGTGTGTATTCCCAACATGATGAGGTATGGACCCGTGAGAGTAAGTAGAGATGTTCTTCGTTTGACAGCAAAGTTATGCTCCTGTGGCTAGGCTGTTAAATGCACTGGTCACTAAATGAGGAATTATATATGGTATGTACACTACAATATTCAGAGCAAAGAAACGGTCAAAGGAAACTCCAACTTGATGACTTTGCTTTTATTAACATAACACTTACATGCAGTACTGTATGTATAACAGATGTTAAACTACAGTACTGTACTATATAGTACAATCAGCAAAAGTTACAGTACAAGGTTACGGTACAAAAAACCCTGACATTGAAGCTATATAAACAAGATGTACATAACTAAACAACAACAACAAAAAAGACAGGTCATAAGTCTGAGCAGTGGGTTTAAGTCATTGTTCAATGAGGACTATCTGTACAGGGTGTTCAGGGCTGCACAGAGCCCACTGTGAGATGGACACAAGCAAACCCCACTGGTCACCTGGTGGCCACAGAGCCCAGTTCTAATAGCAGCCACAGTGCTGCCTTGCTGGAATTCTATCAGTTCAGAGTCAGCTCCCAGGTAGTTCCTGAAAAGTGTAGTCATTTTCTTTTCCATAGTACTTTATCATGTTGATAAGTGTCCTCAGGTTTCTATGGGAAAATTGAGGGGAGAAAAGACTTACATTGTAAGCTTGGATTGAAAGGTAGGCTCCTTCCCAGGAATCTACTCCCTTTCCATCCAAAGGGTGCTATAGGACTGAGAACTGGATCGAATCTAGTGGTCAGCTGAAGGGGTCCTTGATTCCCTACTGAGACCCCAGTCACCTCTCTTCACCAGACCTAGAGCTTTTTGCCTTGCATGAATCAAATGATTTGAGGTGGCCATGTATCACTTCAGTCTTAGAGACAACTTGATCAATCAGTCCAAACTGAAGCTCTCTGCAGCTTAGACTATTCTGATGATGATGAATGCTTTAACTCTGCTGTCCACTAATAGTCACTTCATCTTTGGTGATGAAGAGTCCTCCATTGGTGGCGACAGTCCCCTGTCGCTCTTGCTCTGTAGTGATGAGCTGCTTTGAGCTCTTTTGGTTTGCATACCCCATTCCAAGGCCTTTCTGAAGGAAGTGTCCTCGTGTCTCCCTGGGGACATGACTAGAAGGAGGGCAGCAAGTCTCACATAATAAAACTATTCCAGCATTCTGATCTCCTTGAGTCTTTGGCCACCTTTCCCTACATTATGTCAAGGAAGTTCCAGCCTTTCCTGTACGATGTCTAAGCTACTATTGAGTCTCGGTTTTAGTAGATGAATAAGCCAACTACAAAAACCGCTTGGAACCACTCAAAATAACATACTGAAACCAGGGTCTCTGTACAGTGCCCCTATGTTGACGTATTTGACCTGGCCCAGCATTACAGTCCTTTCATCCTGAGTCAACATTACTAAGATCCGTTTCAAACAGGTTTCTCAGGTTCCTGCGACCATTAGTTGGCAGAACTTTATATATATAGTATTTTCACATGGCTCATACTTTCAACTTTAACCCTCAGGGTCTATTGAAACACATCTAATTATGGGTCTAGAAGCAGTGAAAGAGGTTGCAGGGAGGTCCTGAGGAGAA
Source organism: Dasyprocta punctata (assembly GCA_004363535.1). Lineage (NCBI taxonomy): Eukaryota > Metazoa > Chordata > Mammalia > Rodentia > Dasyproctidae > Dasyprocta > Dasyprocta punctata. The sequence continues at coordinate 24,819 of RJWM01003227.1, read as the reverse complement.
CCAATAATTTCTTACTAGGCGCTTCGGGTCCTTTGTTTTATCCAGGTCCCCTGAAGGTCCACTGCTGTGTCTACAGACAAGGTGAGACCGGGCTCTGCATTTAGGGAGGAAGTTTTTGCTTCTACTAACAGGAGGCTCAGCGGAACTCAGGTTTGCACTCCTAGCTCTTTTGAATTGGCCCGTATATCTTTTTTTTTTTCAATTTATTTTAAAGAGATTAAAAGAAAGCAAAACAATAAAAATAAAAGAAAACAGAAATGATACAGGATTTCAAAACAAGCTGATAGGAAATTAACAGTAGTTGCTGTATTGCATATTGTTATCTTCAAAATAGTTGCTCCTGCCTATATGTCTTTACCTCAGTCTTCAGGGTCCCATTTCCTCCTCATCAATGTCCTAGCTTTAGCACAACAGACTCTGTAAGGTTATGATGTGCAGTTGCGTTATTCAGCCCTAGATTAGACCTTGGCTTTGATTTTCAGAAATCATGGTCCTTTAGCCACAGGAACTGATACTTTTCTTTAGCCAGACTTTGAGTTAGGCATTTAAAGCCCTAAGGTCATATTTTTCTTTTTCCGAGTTCTCTAGCACACTTAGAAACTACCTACCAATCCCTTCATTCTTATTTTCGCTAAAATGTGCAGTGGAAACAACTGCTCTGTCATTTGAAGCCCTGCCTTCCACAGGCCCTTAATTACATGTGCTCACAGATAATCATGTAATTAACTATTTTGACACTGCATGTCATGACTAAAGCTGTTCCTTCAACCCTGACATCAGGGTTACTAATGTTCTTAAAATAATTAAATACAGGGAGCAATGGAAAGAATCCGTTTTTTTAAAGGTTCTTTTCTTGATTTGGTAAATGAAATGAAATAAAGAATTGCTTCTAGGAATTAGATTCCACACAATGGCAGGAGGAGCCACTGGCGTGAAGGTTTGGAAGTGGAAACGTGCTGTGCAGGAACTATGAAGGGCAGTGCTACAGTTCGAAGCTTCGTCCCCATCAGAGCCCCAACCAGGCCTTCGTCCTTCAATGTAGCAGGGTTGAGATGAGGTGGTGAGAACTTTGAGAGAGGTAATTAGGTGTTGGGGGCACCATCCTTGGAAGGGATTAAGGCTCCTCTGGAGGGCGAGGGCTAGGTGTTGCGAGACCGCATTAGTTACCCCAGAGTGAGATGTTGCAAAAAAGGAATCTGGCTTTCTCCACTTGTCCTCTTGCTTTCTCTGTCTCCCCACATGGTCTCTCTTGCATGTTCTCCTTTGTGATGCTGTCAGCCATGAGCCCTAACCAGAAGCCAGTGCTGTCTTAGAACTCTTGAACTGTGAGATACATAAACTTTTCTAAACAAGCAAAGAACCTGGTCTCAGATATTTTGCTGTAGTCACAGAAAACAGACTAAGATAGGCAGCCAGGGAAGAAGTCAATGGATGCTATTATCTCTATGTCATGCGGGACCCTGAAGGGCCTGTGAGAGAGGTGGCAAGAAGACAAACTACGCCTGAAGCAGGACACAGCAAGGATGGCCTGGGACTCACACCTCTTTCTCCACCTCGTCCTATAGTGTGCCCTTGGCCTAGAGTTGCACATAGGCCTGACCCAAAATGAAACAGGAGCTGGGGGTGGGGGTTCCAGACCTTGAGGCTGAGAGGAAGAAGACCTGCAACACTGTGTGTTACACTCGGTGCTCCACACTGACCTTTAAGTGTGACAGTTGCTCTGTGCTCCAAGTCTCATGTTTATTTCTCTTGCGCTTGGTCACAATGAGAATCACACACAGGACAGAAAATCTGGGAAGTGTTTGCACGTAGCTAGACTGACCTTGTACAAAACTTCCTGAGCAGTCTATCTTTGGTTGCTCTTGTCTTAAATAAAATGATTTAAATAAGAGAGCTCAGGATTTACCCTAAGGAGCCTGTTAGATGTCACAAGAGAGGGATGGACAGGGTCCATGTAAAATTTGGAATATGAAAGAGCTTGAATTAAGAATCTATAGAGGATTTTACTCATAAAATGAGGATCAAGAAAGCCAGAAAGTTGGGCAGGCTTTGCTCTAGGACATTCTTGTATTTGGCACCAATGACAACCACCATAGTTTGCAAAGTGCTATCACATGCACCATTTCCCTTTGCAAGGGTTGACTTTCTACTTTGTTGACACATTCACTAAATCCTTCTTGAGTATCTTCTTATGCTAAGCACTATTTAGGTATTTTATTTATGTTGCCCTCATATGTATCTCCTTTATATTTCACTGTATCTCTGTGACAAAGATATCATTGCTATTTTGCAGAAAAAGAAATTCTGGGGCAGGTGTGGTGGTACATTCCTCTATTCCCAACATTCTAGAGATCTGCAGGAGTTCAAGGCCAGCTGAGGCCACATAGTGAGTGCAAGGTCAGCCTGAACTAAATAGCAAGACCTTGTCTCAAAAAAAAAAAAAAATCCTTTTTTTGAGACCAGCCTGGGCAACTTAGTGAGACTGTATCTCAAAACTGAAAATAAATAAAAAGATTTGGGAAAGTAGCTCAGTGGTAGAGTCCTTGCCTAGCATGTGCAAGGCCCTGAGTCCAGTCCCCAGTACTGGAAGGAGAAGAACAGGAAGAGGAAGTGGAGGAAGAAGAAGGGGAGTGCATAAGAAGAGAAGAAGATGATGAAGAGGAAGAGAGAAGGAGGAGAAGAGGAAGAGGAAGAAGAAGAAGGACAAGGAGAAGAAGGAAAAGAAGAAGAGGAAGAGGAAGAAGGAGAAGAAAAGGATAAAGAGGAAGAAGAATACAGAGAAAAAACCAAGAAGAAATCATTCTGGCTACAGCACCAGGGATGCAACACTCCGAGTTGGATGCAGGATGAGTGGACTTTGCCTTTGCTTTCGAGAACAGGGCTTGGTGATATTTTTTGTGTAGGAGACAGGCTGGAGAGGAGACTAACAACACACACAGCTCATGATGATGCCATGGTCCAGTGGTGGGCACAAAGGTCAGCACTAGCAGAGGGCAGAGCTGCCCGGGGAACATGTTGAAGCCTCCCGGCAGTGAGTCCTGACCTCTGTGGTTCATGTTTCCAGGTCGCTGCCATTCAAGAGCCCAGAAGTGGCTTGCGGTCAAAGGCATGATGGGATCTGGAGCATGTCTCTTATCAGAACCTGAATCCCCTTCCTGAGCTCGCTTCTCTGGAGCAAAGGTTTGGAGAGAGGACCTGTAACCTTGTAGTGCAGAGTTAGCAAACTACGGCTGCAAGGTTCGTTTTTGTAGATAAAATTTTATTGGAACACAGCCATGCTTTATTAATATATTTTTATCAAAACACAGCCACAGCCTCCTGCATTAAGCAGTGCTGCCTGAAACCTGGTGTTTCTTGGCCTTGGCAGCACAGAAACTACAGGCTGAGCATGACAGTCCTTAAGTGACACATCCTGTGTGTCAGCCTCCAGTACTTCTGAGCCAGAGCTTGGACACACACCTCACAGGCAGTGGGCTCTGCTCCTGCCTCCCAGCATACCTTGGGCTCAGGCACCTGCCTGTGGTGTAGACCCACATGGCAGGATTTGCAGTCAAACATAACGAGGAGGCTCCGTCCAAGTGAGAACTCTCCAACACAACCGAACTGTCTCAAACTGGAACAGATTGTTTAGGGAGGTGATTTCTCATGGTTGGAGGACTTGAACAGCAACTAGATGACCTTAAGAAGGATTCAGTTTAATATGAAAAAGTCTTGGATTTAAAACTTATTCTGCCCACTGTCCTAGCAACTGGCTTTGTGACCTTGGGCACATTTCTTGACCTGTCTTGGTTTTTTGTTTTAGAAAAGGAGACTATGTACCTTTCATAGAGCTGTTGTGATAATGAAGGCTGTCAGTTACATTCTCTGTATGCATTAACCTGGTGCACAGGTGATTCAAGGCAGCTTCAGAGCCAGGGGTAGTGCATGCCTCTTATTTCAGCACTCCGGGAGGCTGAGGTAGGAAGATGGAAAGGTTGAGCCCAACCTGGGCAAACTTGACAATTTAGCAAGGCTCAGTCCCAAAGTTCTAAAATAAAAGAAGAAAGAGCTCAGTGGGAAGGCCCTGGGTTCAATCCCTAGTACCCTAAAAATGAAAAGTCAGCTTCAGAGGGGCTGTGATATCAGATGTGGTGGGGTTCATCACACTGGACAAAGTAACTTCTGAAGTCTGAGGTTTGCAATTCTTTGACACACAAATCTAATGAGAATTCCTTTCAGGTATAATTTGAAGCACAAGGCTACACCCTTCGAGGTTCTCTTTGTGAACTCCCTAACACTGGCCACACAGAAAGGAATATTTATTAACACAAAAAAATTTTATTTGGCGGGAGAAAAAAAAACAATCATAAGGTTTTCAAAAAATATTTAATAGTTTTCCATACTTATAAGTCATTTTAGATTCCATCATAAAGTGTTTTCCATTTCAAGCTGAGTACATTTTTGCTTTTAAATGTCTCTATTGACAAAGCTTTCACTGAAGTTTGGAGAGGGGGGACCTTAAATTTTTTTCTTTGTCTTCTATGTAAAAAATATATTACTCAATGGGCAGGTATTAGGATAGGCATCCATGTTTTTATATCCTTCACCAAATCAAAGCATCTGACTTTGTAGGCAGAGGGAGATTCAATTTCTTTTTTTCTTAATGCACATGGAAAGAATCCCAAGAGACCAGTGAAGCAAGAAATTATCAAAGCCACGGTATTTACTAAGTCACTTTGTGCCAGTGTGCAGCATGCGGCCACCACGGCGCCAGGCCCCGTCACCCTGGCTGATGAGTACACAGAGGGGGCTTGCCCGGCCAGGGGAGAGGAAGCAGGAAGTTCCCCAAACACAGACAGAAGAGAAAGGACCCTTGGGGGAGTCCCAGCATGTGGGCGCGCCCCTCTGGCCAGCCAGCCTCTTTGGACCCAGAGCACACACAATGGACCCTCTCAGGAGAGAGATTTCTTCCTGGTCCTTAGGACTCAACCTACACTGACTTCCTCTGAGTGCAGCTTGTCTTGGCCTTTCTGCTGTTCTTTCCCTCTGGAACCTTCAGATCTTTCCATTGTGTGCTCGTCCCTGTGAAAAAGGCCTGAGTCACACTGCCGCCAAGAAAGGAGGTAACCCAGCCAAGACCTGGCAGCTTTATCACCCTGTCCCCGCCCCCAGGCACCCCCTTGGGAGAATTGTTGAGGGACTTTTTCAAATGAGAGGGTTTCTAAATAGCTAGCAGAGGCTTCTTAGGACAGATGACCTTTAGAGGTCTTTATCAGCTCTGATTCTGAGATTCTGAAGTGGTGTGTGGCCTCCAGATGATGTCATCAGAGAAGGAACAGACAGAACTGAAGATGACTCAGAGGAGATGTCGGAGCTGCCTTTAAGGTCCCTGGGGTACAGAAATGAGGAAGAGAGATTAGCCCTACTATCTGTGGTCTCCGAGGGAGGCTGACTGGAGTTTTACGACAGGATGGAAATTGCAGTTGATACACCAAAGGAATCCTGGTGTAGTCGACAGACCCCTGGGTGAAGTCAAAAGGCCTGTTTCCAAATTCTCCTCCTTTTGAGCATCTCTGTGACCCTGGCCTAATGACCTCAGTGAGCCTCTGTTTCCTCTTGGGTCAAATAGTGATAAGATCCACCTAGCTTCTGCCTTGCGGCTAATTCGGGGATATTGCAGGCGAAGGGAAAGTGCTACAGGTACTGAAGTTCCTCGGGTTTAATCCTGTTGTCCAGGCCCCCATGTTACAGCGCAGATAACGAAGTCTGGCCGAGTTAAGAAACAAGCCTGCGACCACAGTACAGTGGTCTGAGACTGTAGCTGCCACAGCCTCACAACAACCAGGGATTCTTATATTGATCCCTGACTAATCCAGGATAAAAAGCACTTGGGGGGGCGGGGTGGACCTGGGACCAGGGTGCAGCCCCACCTTCCCAGGGGAGCTTCTTTACAGTCCAAATTTTGTGTTCTGATTATAGAAACTTCCTTTTCTTATTACTCATGAAACATGTCAACTACAAAAAGCACAAAGAAAGCTCTTATGGAGCCACTACATCAGTTTTGACAAAATAAAAGGCAAACAGTCCCAGTCCTGTTCACACAGAGGAAGTTCTGGGCCAAGTAAGGGTGAGCAGTAAAGCAACTGCCCCAGAGGGTGAGTGGCAGGAAGGAAGAGCCATGGGTGTGTGTCTGTCTGTGTGTGTGTGCGTGTGTGTGCGCGCACACGTGCGTGCGCGCGTGTGGCCCTGCCAGGGGAGAGATGCTTCTCCCTGCAGAACAGGGGATGATTTGCTCAAAGGACAACACTGAGTTGCATCTTGAAAATGGCTTGGGATTCTCACTTTGGCAGCACATACAGTGCACTAAATTTGGAGAGGTACAGAGAAGATTAGCACGGCCCCTATGTAACGGTGACATGCAAATTCATAAAAAATTCCAATTTATAAAAAAAGACACTTGCACTGAGCAGGTGGAAGAGGAAGAAGGGGGGCAAAGAGAAGGAGAAGAATGGGGAGAAAGAAGAGGAAAAAGGAGAAGAAAAAAAAGTGAAAAGGAAAAGAAAAAGAAAACGATTGCCTGGGAACTCACCCGTAGGCAGGGGGACTTCGGGCGCTGACAGAGGGAGATCTATGTGGAGACAGACAGAAGCCCTCGCCCACTTCCCCATGGCCCAGCGTGAGCCTTTCCCCGGGAATGAAGCCAGTAATGCCTTTTCCTCTTCCCTTCCCAGCTTTCAGGGAGAGGAGGGCTTTGATGGACTACTAGCAGCTGGGTTGACTTTGCCACACCTTAGCAAGCCTTGGGAAAGGTTCCCAGCACTTGCTACCCATTAGAATTGACCGCTGCAAAACACCAGGGGAATCCTGCTCTGGAAAGCCTGAGGCATTATCTACCAACACTGCACAGGTGCCTGTCTCAGCAACTCCACCCCTAGGTACCCACTCAGCAGAAGCACACACCTGTATGCATCTGACAGCGTGCACGAGAATTTTCAAACCTGCTGAAACTTCCAAGTAATTCCCATGTTTATCAATAGAGCAACTATATACTGTTTTTATACTGTATTGATAGTGTCAGCCCATTCAGGCTACCAGAACAAAATACCTTCATTTATAAATTAAGGGTCATGTATAAACAGTAGAAGCTCCCAGTGCCAGAGGCTGGGAAGGCCAAGGTGAGGGCCCAGTAGATCTGAGGTCTGGTGAGGGCATGCTCCTTACAGGGGGCATCTTCTTGCTGTGCCTGTGTTCAGCTTCATTTATAAGGCACTGATTCACCCAGGACAGGGACGCTCCCAACCTAATCACTTCCCAAAGGCCGTCTTCTCCCTAGCGTCACATTAGATTCCAATACAGAACTGTGGAGCGGGTCACACACATCCATTCCCACCGTAGCAGTCACACCATGGAATACCGCACAATGATGAAAGTAAATGAATGACGGCTGCCCCAAACGCATGGTGAATTTTCAAATCAAAACACGGGACAAAGAAGTCAGCCACCAAGAGTACCCGTTCTGTGATTTCATTGCTAAAAAATACCTAAACCAGGTAAGAGAAATGCATAGTCTTGTGAGACATTGGGGGAGCGACTCCATGCTTGGGAGGAGGATGGGGTTTGAAGGGGCAGCTGCTAGGGCTTTTGCATTTAGATTAGGAGCTAGTTACATATGGATATTTACTTTCTGAAAATTTGCCAAAGGTTTTGGTAATTTTCTGAGTGCCTTATGATTCAATGTTAAAAGCTTATTGAAAAAGCACCAGTGCCTGGTCTCCACCCCTCGCATTCTTGGTTTTATTGGCTGGTGTTTCTGAAAGGTGTAAAGGTCTCTGACACGCGGTGGGGCCTGGGAACGCTTGCAGAGCCCGAGCCTGCTTCCCTCCGGGGACGCCAGAGCTCCCGGCCTGCCGCTCCCGCTGTGAGCCCGCCGCCCCGCACATGTGGTTCTGGTTTAGGAAGGTGGGCGCCAGGTCAGGGCTTTCGACCTCAGCGTATCCATCCTCAGCCGCGAGAGAAGGAGGCTGGGGCCCGGGTTAGACGCTGTTCAGAGCGATGCATTGCCAGGCTCAGGGTGACGGGAAAGGAAATGAACCCAGGGAGACCTAAGGGCCTCGTGGAAATGGGAAAGTAGGCCCGGGGTTCCGGCTGACCTGTCGCGGCAGGTGCAGGAGTGTGGAGGAGGGGAGACGGAGGGGAGAGAAGGGAGTGGAGGTCCGGGAGCGCAGAGCAGGGACAGTGGTCATCTGTTCTCAGCATCGCCTGCGTGGAGAGGCGCTGCAGGGCCTCACCTCTGCGCTTCCTCAGCAAGGGAGCAGCTCAGGCCCAAAGGGGAGCGAGCACAGCCCAGCCGGGTGGTCAAGGCCGTTACATGGCTCCCTTTATAGGATGTGGGGTGAAAACCAGAAAGTTCTGGAAGGTCCCGAGACCACTGTCCGCGGGGCAGGCTGCGGAGACAGAAGAGAGCCATGACTCCCTGCTCTGGATGAAAAAATGTTCCTTAGTATGTTTGCGATGTATGCTGAATGTGTTCTCACGGGGTATACACAGCCTTACATCCGGATCGCTTCCTTCCCCTCCCTCCCTCCCTCCCATCTCCCCTATTCCTGGGTCCCTTTCCCACCTGCACAAAGTCTACCTCCCTGTTTCCTGTCATCTTTCCTTTATTTTGCTCTTTATATCATTTACGTTTGGGTTTCTCATATCAGAAAAACTGTGCTCTGCTGCACACTGTGGATTCCACGGCTAGAGCATCGCTAAGGTCCCTCCTGGCGTGCAGTCTGAATGTCCTCTGGCTCCTTGGCTGGGCCACAAGTGAATTAAGACTCCCAGCCTCACCTTGACTGCTGCTGGCTATGCGGAGTTTTCCTTCTCTTCCTTTTTCTCCCCACACCAACTCTGCCTTGACAGGAACATGTTTGCAGGTGTCCAGGGTGGCGGAGCCAGCTTGCCATGCCCAGCTCCCTGCAGTGGGCATAGAGCAAGTGGAAGAGGGTGGTGGGACCACTGGGAAGATCCGCGACCAGTGGGACAAAGCTGGTGCTGGGAGTCCAGCTGAGACTGGGGTGCAGATGAAAAAAACTGGGTTCCTCTTTACTTAATAAAAGGATTCAGGGCCACTACACCTTAGCAGGGTGTCCCAAAGCATCCCCAAACTGAGAAGCCTGGAAACACTTTGAGCTACTTCAATAAAAGCTGTTATTTCAACTTCCAGAAGCAAAATTAAATTGTAGCCTATGACAAAAATATGGTCACCTCTTCACAGACCCATATGTGGAAAACCTTTCCAAGTAATTTGCCAGCTCCCTGAAACTGAGGTCCAGAGGGAAATGCTCAAGGTCTCGAGTTAGAGGCTGAATGCATGATGGAAGAAAAACCACCCTCCCTGGAGTCACACAGACCTGGGACAGATCCAAACTCTGCCCTGTGACCTTGGACAAGTTCATTAACCTCTCATTTTCTCATGGGCACCAGGGAGGTAATAACACTTACCTGGGAAGGGGATTATGGGGACTAAATGAGAAGAATCTGCAAAAATACTGGATACAAAATGTTGCTCACTAACAGATAGTTATTATTGGATGATGGTGTGAATGCCCAGTGTGTAAATCTGCTTACCATGAAAGGGAAACCCAGCAGGAAAGGTCTGTATGGGTCCGTGAGTGTAGGATGGGAAACTGCTCTCGGGTTGGATTTCTCTGGCCTCTGTCTTAATGGCTTAGGGAAGTCTGTCGTCCTGTCCCTCAGGAGGATTGCCACAGCGGCTTTTCCCAGTTGGAGAGAAGGATCTGGGCATAGACTGGCCAAGGAAGCACGATGGAGCCTCCATCATTCTGGAAAGACTGGAGTTAGCGACCAGGTCACAAATTCTGCCTTCATTCATGTATTCCAGAAATACTTAGCATGGAGTCCATGCCAGAGGTTATGGCACGAAACAAATACAACGTCTGCTCTCACAGAGCTTGCATTTTGGCAGATGGCGTCAGCACCAGGGAAAGTGGCAACGCGCACTTGTCAGAAGTTTCTTCCCTTAAATCGCCAGGGCGGCCCTCCCTCCTCCCTCCCACAGCCAGTTCTTGTCTTCTTCACTTTTTTGTTTCTCCTTCCCTAAACCAGTCCCCTTTCCCTGGAGGCCTTAAAGCAAAACAGCAATTGTGTTTAGAAATAGGGAATATATTTTGTTCAGTGGTGGAGTAATCAGAAAAATAAATGCTTTTTTAAATCTCCCCTCCAAGTCGAGGCCCCATACTGGTCATGCTAATTGATGATGGTCTTTTTGCTGTGTGTGTGTGTGTGCGTGTGTGTGTGTGTGTGTGTGTGTCTGTTTTGCAGTTGATGGAGTCTTTTCTGAGCTGGGCTGGTCTGCACAGGAAGGGCCCCCTCCTTTTTGAGGGCTCAAGTTTTGGGGTGTGTCTTTTATAGCAAACATAGCAGCCCTGACACCACCTCCCTTATCACTTGACTTTGGCTGTGAAAAGAAAGAAAAGTGGGTTTGTTCAGTGGGAACCCTTTTCTGAAGCCAACTGGGAGTGCAGGTTTAGAAGCAAGAGGCGCGGCTTTGGGTTCAATGGTTAACCAGTCCGATTAATAAACGCTAGAAGGAAAGAACAGCCAGTCAGTAGAGGCAAGGAAAAAATGTCCACTTGCAGTTTGAAAGCCAGCGGAAGTGTACTAGGATCTGTGACCTATGGTTAGACTGTCCTCAGGGGCAGCCCGTAGGATTCCAGCCTGGAAGCTTCTGCCTTTGCCTGGCTCCTTGCTTAGACTCAGCAATCCACAGTGGCCCCCACAGTACTGGGTGGGGTGGGAGCGTCCCTGTCCCAAAAGCCTCAGGGCCCTGCCCAGCTCTGCATGTTTCCCACATACGCCCAGCTTTTCTGTCCCCACATAATTTCTCCTGCGACACCCCCTGCCCCACCCAGTGTTTAGATCACACAGAGGCCTTTGGAGCAGTGTAAAATCAGTAGACATGGGCTGGCCCGGCACCTGCCCTAACTAATTTCTTTCACTTCTGCAAATTTCTCATCCTGTCTGTGCCTCAGTTTCCCTGTTGTTGACATAGCATTTTCCTAGAACAGTGACTGGCAAGTTTTCTCTAAAGGACCAAATATGAAATATTTCAAGTTTGTGGATGACATAGTTGGTGTCCGTCTCAACTACCCAACTCTGTGTAAAAGCAGCTGTAACCACAGGCAAATGATGCGTGTGACTGTGTTCCAGTAAAACTTTATTTACAAAAATAAGTGGCGAACAGGATTGGCCAGCGGACTGTAGTTTGCCAACTCCTGGACTAAATCTGTAAGGATTCTTGAATCTTTCTAATATCCTATGACCCTGAATTATTTTTACAGAGAGAAAACCAAGGCCCAGTGATGAGCACATGACCCGCCCCAAGCCACTGGCCTGAGTTAGTGGCAGAGCGGAAATGGAAGCCGAGTGTCCTGGCTCTGCCTCACTGTGGCTCTGCTTCCTCTGGAGGCAGAGCCTTGGAATGAGGGGCTTGCAAGGGAGCTGCCCCTTCCATGGCACAGGGGCGCTTTCCAGCCCTGGAGGACCCCGGTTTGTGTGGGGTAAGTTAAGGGACTACAAGAAAACGCAGAATAGTATGTCCTTGCTTGCAGAGATTTCTGCATATTCCATGTTGCCACCTCATGTGTCCAGGTCCGCACATGATGACCTCCTTTTCTTCCAGCTGGAGCAGTAGGGAGGAAGCCGCCAGCATGTGCTTTGCTTGTGTACCGCAGTGTCCTGTCCCAGAGGTTCCTCCCAGGAGCTGGGCTCTGCATGACCAGAGTGGCGTGGCTGGCCCGGCATGGCCCTGTTTATTATTACACCTCTGTGACATGCTTTCCTTTCAATGACCTCATATAAATTTATGTGGGACTTGCTGTTCCTTGGCGGAGGACGCAGGGAGGTTTTATGATGCAAATCTGTTTTCCTCTTTGCCCCCAGCTTCTGCTCCCCAGAGGGAGAGGTCACGGAAAGACCCACTGCTGGGGACCTTAAGGGCCCAAACAAAGTCTGGCTGGTGTGACCCTGTTCTCCATGTGCCACCCTCCAGTCCCTCTGTGGTCTCTCAATGGGACCCTGGCCGCAAGGGTCTAGAGCAATACTGCCTCCTCACCACAGCTGTCCTGCTGTCCTCTAAACGTGCAGCAGTGCACCTGACTGCCCTTCCTGAGCTCCAGACAGCAGCCCAGTTCTGTTTGTAGTGTAGCCAGAAATCGGCACGAAAGACAGGAAGCTCGGGAATGGGTCTGCCGCAGTGGGATTCTCCTGCCAAGTGAGGAAGTGTGACATTCCTAACTGGCTTCAGCGTGAGCCTGGCTGAGGAGGTAGGCTGGTTCTGGGGGGTCATGGACAGAGGCCTCCCTCGTGAAACTTCGTGGAGTCCGTGGTCAGCCCACATCCTTTTACTGCTGGATCAACTCTAGGTGATTCTACCAGGCCAGTTTGGGAAGCCATTGAAGGTGTGAATACGACGCTTTGCATGCATCTTGAACGCCCCAGCTCACCCTCATGGACTGTAGGTGAATTACAACTGTTAGAGCCCGAGTTCCCTGGGTGACCACTCCTCCAGCTTTGCCTCTCTTCCCACCACACCCCGTACTCCTGCCAAGCTCAGTTGCTATAATCCCTGATCTGCGTGAGCTTTCCAGCCCTGCCTTTGCTGACACTATCAGTTACTGCTTTGGAAACTCTCTCCTCTTCTGGGTGCTTCCATTCGTCCTCAGCTTCCAAGGCTTTTCCCTGCATGTGTTACTGTGTCCCAAACTATTACCATAGCCTCAGCTCCTCTTGAGCTGTTTGGGGTAACTGCTGAAGGAGTGAGCAGACCACTGAGTGACCTTAGGAGACAGACAGTTCACAGGATAAGGCAATAGTGTCTCCCCAAATATTCCCAAGTTTCACTCCTAGTACCCATGGATGTGACTGTATTGGAAAATAGATTCTCTGCAGATATAATGAAGAACATTGAGATGAGACCATCTTGGACTTAGGATAAGCCTTGAATCCTTATAAACAATAGAAAGGTATAAAATACCAAGTCACACATAGGGGAAGGCCATGTTCACACAGAGGCAGACATTGAAATGATTCAATCTCAAGCCAAGGAAAGTCAAGAATCACCAGAAGCTAGGAGAGAGGCATGGAATGAATTTTCCCGTTCCTAAAACCACACACAAAAGTCAGTACAAAATGTGCAAAGACTTGAGTGTAAAGCTGAAGTTATAAAACTCTTAGAAGAAAACAGGGGTAAGTTTTCATGATCATGGATTTAAAGTGATTTCTTAAATATGACACCAAACCCATGAGTAATGAAAGAAAAAAAATCAGATGAATTGGACATTATTGATATTCAAAATATTTTGTGTTTCAAAGGACACCATCAAGAAAATACAGAGGTAACCAAAATGGAGAAGGGGAATATTTGCAAATCTTACAGATGATAAAGACTTTGCATCTAGATGCATAAAGAACATTTACAATTCAATAGTGAAAAGACAACAGAAGTCAAAATAAGCCAAAGATCTGAACTGAAAAGGCATTTCTCTGAAGTCTATGAACAATGGCAAATAACATATGAAAAGATGAGTAAATAGCCATCAGAAAAATGCAAATAAAAACCATAATAATATGCCCCTGCAGACCCATGAAGCTAGCTATAATAAAAACAATGTGTAATAAAACATGTTAGAGAGTGTGAAGAGGAATCAAAATTGTAATATGCTGCTGGTGGAAATGTAAACTGGTGAAGCTACTTTGGGAAACAGTTTAGAAATTCTTGAAAGGGTCAAAGCATTATTATATAACCTACTTCTTGGTATAGTCCAGCGCAAAATGAAGACTACGCCCATACGAACATTTGCACACAAGTGTCCATGGCTGTATTATGTATGACAGCCCAAAGATTACCAACTGGTGAGTGGATGAAAGAATGTGGTATAATCAGACATTGGAATGTGGGCCGAGAGAATGGAGCCTGACGTGGGTGAACCTGGGAAATATTACACTGAGTGGCAAGAAACCAGTCACAAGACAGCACATATCATACAATTCCACTTACATCAAATTTCCAGAATTGACAGTGAGAGGCAAATCAATAAAGGCAGAAACTGGAGGTATGGTTGCCAGAGACTGGGTACAGAGGGAATCGGGGAATATGAGGAGACTAGAAATAAAGACCCCCAAATGCGTGGTGGATTATAGGTGACATTTTCTTAATTTCTGTGTTTTTTCCTTGTAACCATAGAATTAAGGTTATAAAAACTAATAGGGAAGAGATTATGGTTTCCTTTCTTTCCCTGCCCTTTCTTTTCCTCTTGTGGGAAATGAATGACTAAAACAGCACCTGAGTTGGACTGAGATGCAATTAGATTGAAAGCACCGCCCCTAAAGGCCAGATCTCTTCATCAAGAGAAGGAGCCTTTCTGCACAGCATCATTCACACAAGGGTTCCGCCTGCACCCAGCCCCAGCAGGGCAGGAGCCAGCTCACGCAGCCCTAGGCGTCGAGTTCCTGGGGACCAGCTCCGACGGCTCTGCTTATGCTGAAATATTTCTCCACCTAGCTTTCCTCTCCAGCGTGGCAGAAGCAGCCTGTCTTTCTTCCCTGTGACAGCCTGTCAGGTGCCTGAAGATAAACAGCAACGTCTTGAGACTTTCTTGTTTCAGACCAGATTCTTGCAACTCCTCGGTCCTTCCTCACATGATGTGTGTATCAGTCAGGCTTCTGAGTTGCAAGCCATAAAAGCTAGCTTGGCTGACCTGGGTAGAGAAGATGTTTTCATTAAGAGGAAATGGAGGGGCTCACAAAACGGGCAGAAAAGTTGGAAATCTGGCTTGTGAAATGAGCAGGGACCAGAGGCATTCAGACAGCCAGAACCACACTGCAGCGTATCCAGAGGCATCCTAGGAGGGCAGCCTGGATGTCACATGGATTGTGTAAGCCGGGGGAGGAAGTAGCCACTGTCCAACTGGGTTGGGAGTGTGCAGGGTCCCACGCCGTGGAGGGGACAGCACCTATTTCTCAGGAACTTACTAGAAAAAAAATTGGTAATAGAATTTATGGAAATGTAATTTTAAAAATATGATATGTGTTTAAATTTAAAAAAAATTATAATAAAAGACACATTGCCTGAATTGCCCCCCTCCAAATACTCCCCCTGCTTCAAACACATTCTTCCCATCATTCTTGCCGTTTCCCAAACAAGCTCCGGAAGTCCTCCTTCCTGAGGGTCTGGCTGTGCTTCCCAGCTGCCTCGATGTCCCGAATCAATTCAAAAATGTTTACTTGTCATGGTCACTTTGACTTTGGGGAAGAGCCAGAAGTCACAGTGTCAGGTTCAGTGACTAAGGTGGAGGACGACACCTACTCACGTTGTTAGAAGCCTGCTTCTCCACTGCATGGCGCTCAGCAACAGCATTCACATTTTTTTTTTATCGCACCTGGTAGTGACGGGAAAGAGGGCTTCCAGACCTGCTTCACAAAGTGGCAAGAATCATGGCATAAGTGTGTTGGAAGTGAGAGGGATTTATGGCAATATGTTTTCTGGTTAATAAATATTAAAAAAAAATATTCCCCATAGTTTTCGATCACACCCCGTATCTGGACCCCAGTTTGCCTCACTAGGCCAGCCTGACGTGGTCCCCGACCATGCATATACAGGAGCCTCATCCCCAGGTGGCTGTATCTGGAGACAGAGCTGGCACGGAACCGGCAAGGGCTCAGAGGGCTCACGGAGAGTGTAGGACGGGGCCTCATTTGAAAGACTGGTGCCCTTAGAAGAAGAGACCGCAGAGCTCTCTCTGTGCCCTCTCCGAGTGAGAGATCAGGGAGGGGGCCCTCACCTGGTACCGCACTGCCGTGCCTTGACCCCAGACTTCCCAGCAGAACTCTGTTGCTGAAACTAGCCAGGCAGTGGTCTTCTATCCGGTCAGTTCCAGCTGACAGAGGTACATGTCTTGGGGATGGTTATGTGTTTTCCAGCCACTGGAATCTGCACACAGCACAGTCATCCTGTGAAAGCCACGAACCCAGAGCCCCAACCCAGGGTCTCCCCGCTCGAGCAGTGGGGCTTAAGGTGCAGTTTATCCTGAGAGCGTCGAATTAAGGCAAACAAAAATCATCTGAGGAAACACCAGCTCGTAGTTATCTGGGGAAACTTCAGGACCGGGTTTCCCCACCCAGATGCGCTCTGTATGAATGGCCTTAGAAGCTTCCTGAGAGAGGAACCCAGGCAGCCTCGGAGGGGACCCAGCGAACTTGATTTTGCACAAGGGTCCAGGGGACAAGGTTAGGCCATCAGGACTGAGAAACCTGCCTTGGACAAGCCCTCAGCCTGCAGCAGGGAAGCCAAGGCTGTGTAGGAAGACGAGAGACCAGCTGTCTGTGGTCTTCACAGCAGGGACAAGCTCTCTGGGCATGGAACAGCAGGTGCTGGAGCCCCAGTGGGTGATTTCCAAGAGGCAGGAGCTGGGAGGAGGGGGACAAGACAGGGCAGGGTTCTGACTGGGGACATGTGTGCCTTTAGACCTGGTAACTATTAACTTACCGCAGGACCTTTACAAAGGGTATGTAGGAACCGTTGGGGTAAGCAGGAATTTAATGGCACCTGGGGACAGGAGAGAATGTCTGGTGGAAGGGAAATGGGAGCCGGCCCCTGGCCGGAGTAGGAATTTGTGGACCATGTGAGGCAGGTGCAACCACCAAGGACCACGGGGCACACCCAGAGCAGACTTGGCCTGCAGGTCAGGGTAGTGGCTCTTTGATAAACCACAAAGCCTGAGTAACACCCCGGGCACACAGAGATGGATAATAAAACCCTCATAAATCCCGATTTCAAGAAACCACGCCGGAGCCGAGGTCTCTGTAAGTCAGCAGAGAGAAGGAACTGCACACAGCTCCTGTCACCAAAGTGGGAGTGAGGAGATTCTGCCTGGAAGGACCAGAAGAGCATAGCCCGCCTCCCTCCAGAGAAAGGGCTTCCTGTGCTCCAGCACCCCAGCTCCCGGCGGCTATATATAGTGTTTGGAGTCTGCTGTGTTTAATGCACAGGCGAGAGAAGCCAAGCAGCCCCAGGTGGAAGCACAGCCTTGGGCTGAGTCAGTGCTGTGATTACAGCAGCGATTGCCCCGGAGTCAGGTGAGCACGGGGCGCCTCGCCCCATCATATCAGTGCCTTTAAGTTGCAGGCTTTTCCAGAGGGCAGAGGCAGCTGCCAAGTAGGCACACAGTTAGATAAGTACAGCTCCTGGGAATGCCAGAGGCAGCCCCTGATCCCCCAGGACTTACCCCACCAAGGGCCCAGGTCCCAAGCCCCGTCACCCCTGCCCCAGCTCCTAGCTCTCAGGAAGAGGCTGGGCTTCATTCCCAAGCTACCATACCAGGCAGCTGGCGCTTGCCCTGTGAGTAGCAGAGGGCAGTGCTGTGCCAGGGCTGAGGGAAACATAGTACTTAAACTGTAAAACTGTGCTGCAGTACCACGAACCCCCTGTTCCAAATTCTTGCTTCAGACATATTCATTGTGCTTACCACTTTCTGAAGCAGTTCTGGAAGTCTTTCTTCTGGAGTGTTTTCAGTTGCATTGTCAGGGCTGCCTGACTTGATTGCAGATGATTCCCTTTCATGATCAGCTTGACTTTAGGGAAGAGCCAGATCTAGTCATTAGGAGTGCTAGATCTAGTCATTAGGAGCCTGTCTCCCCCATTAGATGGCACTCTGCGGCAGAGTTCCCTGTGTTTTCAATCACATCTTGTAAAGACACGCGTGAAGGAGGGCTTCCAGAACTGCTTCAGAAAGTGGCAACAATTATGGGATAAGTGTGTTGGAAACCAAGGGAAGTATTTGCAGGGGAATTCATGGCAGTGTGTCTTTTACTGTAAGAAATGTTTAAAATTTAAGCACACACTGCAGGTTTTGATCACCCCTTTCACAAACTCTCCTCCCGAGGTGGAAGGGCCGCTGCCCCTGAGCTGTGAATCTTCTCCTCCTCTGTGGGCAGTGGTTACCTCTTTCATGATTTATTTCATCCCAGCACTGGCCTGTGAGTGCCCTGCAGGCAGGCTGTGTGCCCTTATCACAGGATCTAGCTGCACACCTGGGGCAGAGAAGGTGCTCAGGAATTATCTCTGTCAGCCCGGGATGGCTGCATTTAGAGACCCCTAAAAACACAGAGGCCAGAGCCCATCAGAAAAGGTTAGAGTACTTCATCAGGCCGCATGGGAAGAGTTTGGAGATTTATGGACAGAGATGAAGGGTCCCTGATAGTGAGCACAGCTGAGGGGCTGCACATTCAAAGAGGAAGGAGGTGTGGGCTCAGGATGGGATGGAAATATCTTCCTGAGGACATCACCCTCCTGGGCACCGCTACCCCTCCCCAACCCGGACACAAGATCCAGCTGGGTGCTGGACAGAGACCTTGAACATGAGGCAGAGAAACATGACTCAGCGACACAGGACAAGTTTCTGAAAGGACAAAATTCTGCCTTAAAAAGACAATTAGGATCTCATCATTTCTAGGATTAAAATCCTTCCAGAGTCTGTTTCTCTTAGCAGACAGCAAGATCTTTTTCATGTGATCCTCAGAAACTGTCAAAGTTTCCTTTGGCTTAGAGAACTCAGCCTGCCCAGACGTAGCCACCATGCCAGTCCCTCTCTTTGTCCTCCCTCCATAATTTCTCCTACCACAGGACTTTTGCACAAGCTGGTGTCCTTAACTGGCTGCTACTAAATGAGAAAGAAAAGGGCTGAGAGGAATGGCAGTAGTTACAGATGACGGGGGAGAGAAAGATAGTTGTGGACAACATTAAGAATAAATGAACATCACTTTGAGACACAAAAGAGAGTGCAGATCTGGAAGAGAGAAGGAACAGAAAATAACCCTTGGAGAGAGAGCACAGTAAAATAATTAAGCTCTGACTTCTAGGTTCAAGTTTCAGACACAGTCCTCCCATTTGCATGTTCTTGGGAAGAGGTACAACTCTCTGCCTTAGTTTCCCTTCAGAAAAGGCACTCTTAAAATGGGATGAGTTAACAGGCACCAGGCAGTGAGAGCTGGACCTGGTAAATGTTGTGATCAGCCATCTGGATCAGCCAATTACAGATTGCAAATATTTGAGGAGAAAAAAAACAAAACAGTGTCTGTGCTGAACACGCAGAGACTGTATTTTCTTGTTATTATCCTTTGCTGGCAATCCGGCATGACATCTGTTTGCAGGGCTTTCACTGCCATGCATAATCTAGAGATGGTTTTAAATACACGGGAGGCTTGCACAGCTTAGATGCAGGTGCCCTGCCATCTCACAGAAGGCACTGGAGCACCTGTGCAGAGGAAGCACAGTATCAGCCCAACCTGGAGTAAACGCCACACGTCACCAATGACTGTCACTTAGACTGTGTCACAGACAAGGAAATGGGGAGAGAAGCAGCCCAAGGGCCCCCTGCAGTCACAGAGCCACACAGGAGCAGGGACATTGCCAGTTCCCAAACCCACACCCATTATTTTCCCATCGCACTGTGCTGGAAGCCATGGGATCCTGTTCTGGTCTGTCTTAGTTTCTTTTCTCATTGCTGAGACAAAATACCCAACACCCCAAGTTAAAGGTGGGAAGGTTTATTTGGTTTACAGTTTGTCAAGGTTTCGGTTCATAGTTGGCTGGCATGGCAGAGAGGCATCGTGGTGGAGAAACAGTTCATGGCAGGCAGAAGACAGCAAAAGCAAACAAGCGATGTGTGACAAGGGCTAGTAGGACTCATACCCATAATCTAAGCATCATACCATGAACTGATCCCAGCATTGTGTCCTTGATCCCAGATCCTGGCCACCTCCGAAAAACCCCACCAATGACCGTATGAGGCTTTGTGGGGACATGTAGACCCAGGCACCAAACAGTTGAGTAGTCTCAGGACAAAGATGGAAAACAGCGGCCTTCAAAGTGCAAGTGACTCAACCCCTGCTTATGCTTGTAGGTCATAGATGTACAGAGGTCGTCTAAGCCCAGGTGTTCCAGAGACAGCTAGGGATGCAGGACTGGGACTGGAGCAGAGGTCAGACTGGCATTTGTTATGCCTAGAATCTTCTGCACTGGCACAAGGTCGGTGACCTCTGTGTCCTTCCAGAGTGACAGCTCTGGTTACCAAGGATCCCGAGCCAGCAGTTCAGCAAGGGCCCCAGTGCCGGCCTCCCTTGCCACATCCTCGAGTAACTGCTGCAGAGGAGCTGGGCACAGGCCCAAGGGCGTGGTGGAGACAGGTTAGTAATACACACTCCATGACCCCGCTGCTGGGTTCCACCACGTGCATGGGACAACACTGCTCCTTGCCTAGCATTGCTTATTTCTTGCTTTTATTTTTCCCTTTTCTTTATCGGTATGTGCTTGCTATATGTAACAAACATCCCTCATGGGGTGTCAGGATATACATATACCTCATCTTAGTCCTCTTTATTTTCCCTTCTCCCTCCCTCCGCTCTCCCTCCACACTGAGATAACCTCCCCATCTGCAGAAGGTCTCCTAGCACTCCTGCCTCTTAAGCCCCAAGTAAAGCAGCTGAGGCTCTGCTGGGCCAGGGGGGATCAATCAGCTGCTGGGGGTGAAAACTCCATGAACGTTGATGCAGTGTTGATGCAGTACAGGAACCTGCTGCAAGTGGCCGGTGGTTTGCTGTAGGACAGGCAGTGACCCGGGGAGGCCCTGGAGTAAATGCTCTTAGGAGGTTTTCGCAATGCACCTTTCGTCCTGGGGGCCAGAGCCCCATGATCCACTCTAGACAGGAATTCAGGATGCTCCTTTTCAGCTCACATGGCCCCAGGTTTTTCAACACTGGGACAGGCTCACGCTGCATGGCCAGGTCTCAGCGGCCAGAGGCATCATTTTGCAAGCAAGGAGGGAGGCCCGCTCCTCCCTGGGGGATGACACAGCCCTCTTTGTCTCATCTCCCCCAGTGGGAGGCAAGTCCAATCCTGCCTGCTCTCGGCAGTCAGACTCACGCTCAGTCCTTCCACTGTTCCCTGGGAGCTGCCCTGGTTTCGGTGGCTTTCATCACACACTGAAACTCCCCCTCCCATCTGCTCAGGCAGGCCCGGACTGACAGGGCCAGGCCCGGAGTCTGGGCAACGGTAAATAGGGCACTGGGGGACCCATGGGAGCGCGCTCACTGCTGCTTCGCCCGGGCAGGTTCCCTTCCTACAGGTGCCTGGAGGCTGAGAGCTCCACTCCTAGGGGGCCTGGACTGGGGTACTGGCTGGGAAGGCAGGGCAGCCAGGGACTGTGAGCTTGGGCAGTGGGATATTTTGAGACAGAGTGACAAAGCTATGGTCCTGGAGGTTAGAAAGTTCACCTAAAAAAAAGATTAAGATCTAAAGAGAGCACAAATCTGCACATACCCCAAACAGTAAGCCCAGGACTCAGAAACAAGGTGTCTTCCTTTCTCCCTGTGAGTGGCTGGGGATCCCTGACCTGTGTCTATCCCCTTTTCTCTGTCCCCAAGGCCAGGGAGAGGTCAGATGTTGCAGGAGACAGAGCAAGGGCTGAATGGACTCCACCACTTACTGGCTGTGCGTCCTGGCTAGGTGGCCGCATGCCTCCGGACCTCACTTCCTCCTCTGCAACATGAGGACATCACCTGCAGGACCTACTTCGCAGGGTGATTTTTAGGGCTAAACGATGACTCAGTATATTGTGTGCCTGGCACATAGTAGACATTAAAGAAATCATCACAATTAACATCGTATATTGTCTACTCATCCCTTTTTAAAACTTGCCCTTAAAATTAACTTTCACCCTAAGTCAGGTTTCAGGATGGCCGTAGTGCCAGACTCTGTGTGCATGTGTGTGCGTGTGTGTGAGACACAGCCGATGTGTTTCTCCACAAGAAACAGTTAGTATTCAGTGTTTCTTGAAAGCATTTCTCCAGCAAGAAATTGGTGAAGAAGAGACACTGAACTTACACCTGCTGGGCTACAGAAGATTGCACAGTGTCAGAAGGTGTCACGGAGCTGCCTTGGAACGAGAGGTTTCAATTCTTGCACGTTAAGGCCGTGTGCTTCCCTGGGATTAATCTGATGACTCCAAGTCCAAATTCCCTACATGTAGATTCTTGGGAAAGTCAAGCTGTGACTTGAGTCCCTGAGAGTAGCTGTTACTCTGGGCTACTCCTGCACACGTAGCTTCAAGCCTCTTCCCCGGCAGTGGTAGATTCAGGGGGGCTGTGAGACCCCCTCCTCCCTCAGCATCAAACCCATCTGCTCCTCCCCTCCACTGGGGCCTCTCCCCAGCTCTGGAAGGTCAGCTGTGGGTGGCCTATGGTCCCCAGTCCCCTTTAATTATGGTCCTGGAGATTGAACCCAGGGGTTTTGTACTGACATACATCCACAACTTTTTATTCTTTATTTTGAGATAGGATCTCGCTTAGCTTACCAGGCTGCACTTGAAGTTTCAGTCTTCCTGCCTCAGCCTCCAGATGTTGAGATTACAGGCGTGGTGGCTCTGTGTGTTGCCCACTTCATAAAAGAGCAAGTCAAAGCCCAGAGGCATGCAGCTTCTTGCCCTAGGTCACAAGTTTTGAGCCTGGGTCTTCTAATTGAACCTGGTGTTATTTGGCTTGGGCCACTGTACCTTTCAAAGACACTGTGCTGAAATGTGAATTTGGGTTTACTTTACCTTTAGGAATTTAAATTAGCTCTGCATTCCTTTGAGAAACAGGCCACCCTTTGAAGAGGGAATTGGAACATAAACGGTCGTGTTTTGTAGGCACTGGTGTTTATTTCCCTGCAATACTGTTGCTTCCTCTGGAAAAATCTGACCAACGCATCCGTTTCAAGTCCTGAGAAACTTCCTGGTGTTGACCCTGTGTCTGGTTCCTGTGTGGTCAGAAGAGCGACGCTTCTCAACGCCCACAGCTTATTTCCATGTTAAAATAATTCCACGCTTGGCTAATCCCACTTACACACAAGTGTGCACCTGTTAACATAGGTCATTTTTCACTGCTAATCTTCTAGATTCCATGGGTATGTGTGGGAACCCCAGAGAACACCACCTGAATGTCACAAAGGGCATTTCCCTCTGTTGAGTGATCCCACTGCATCCAGGCCCCGTGCACTCCTGCCCCCAGCCCCCTGCAGCAGGAAGAACGCTTTCCACGGAGAATGAGCTGAAATCAAACCGAAATTGCCAAATTTTCGTCTTACAGCTGGGTTACATTTTCATTAAGTTTCTGAAGATATTTTCCAAACTCTGATGTACTACAGCATGGAAAATCAGAAATAACCTTCCTCAGTGCCCCCCAATCATGAAGAAAGAAGGAAAAATGGAGAGAGAGAGAAAGAGAGAGAGACAGACAGAGATAGAGACAGAAGAAGAAGGAGGAGGAGGAAAGAGAAGAAGAAGAGAGAGAGAGAGATGGAAGAAGGAGGGAAGAATGGGGAAGAGAATAGGAGAAGAGAGGGGAGGTGAGGGGAGAGCATAGGAGAGAGGAGAGGATAGGAGAGAGGAGAGCAGAGCAGAGAATAAGGAAAAATAAAAGCCAGGTTTTTCAGAAAAGGAAGTGCTCGTGTCTGAGGGTTTGTTACAGACAGCAGAAGAAAGCCACAACCTCTAAGCACGCTTCCTTCTTCAGCACTGGACGCTTCCAGAACCCCAGGTGCCCTAAGTCAGTCTGGAGGTGGCTTCCAATGCATGGGGGTCTGAAGGGCTCCTCGAAGGCATGGGGACTGGGCTCCAGGTGACAGGCCCGAGGTCTCCAGGGAGAACCATGCAATTGGGCCAGCTGGGCTCTGCGCTGAGTTCTGCTTCAGGAGCCACTGGGATGGCACCTGGACTCTGCTGGGCGGAATGTGCGAGGATTGCCGGGGCCACCGCCCTTCCTGCAGGTTCCTTCTGCAGAGACAGCCAAGTGGGTCTGAAGCTCAGAGTCGGGGAGGCCCTGGATCAGGGGCCCCAGGCTATGGCGCAGAGCCCGGGAGTCTCTTGAGAAAGGATTCGACTCCTTGGGGAGGCAGAGGTCAAATTCCTGCCTTTCTGCAGAGTAGTTAACAAATGAGGTGTGATTAAAAAAAAAAAAAAAAAAAGCATAGCAGATGTTTCCATTTAAAAGTTTTACATTTAGTTGAGCTGCTGTGGCAGTCTTGGTGTCCTGAACTGACTCAAGATGTTGATCCCTGATGGTTGCTCTGACTTTGAAGAAGAGCCAGAAGTCACCTAGTACCAGACCCGTAAGCAAGGTGGGGGAGGACACGCCCTGAGGTTTTTCTGAGCCCGCCTTTCTGTTGGACGGTGCTCGGCAGCAGCGTTCACTGTAGTTTTGATCACACCTGTAAAGACACTCAGGACAGAGGGCTTCCAGAACTGCTTCAGAGAGTTACAGAGACAATAGGGTTAGCGTGTTCGAAGCGAGGGGTGGTGGGGATTTGAGGAGGATTCGTGGCCATGTGTCTTTTACTCCAATTAATTTTTCTTAAATTTAAACACTCACTGTACATTTCGATTGCCCCAAGCAAAAGGGTGTGGTCTTCAAACTAATTTAGCAAGCATCTCTCCCCAGGCCCTTCTTTCCAGGGCCGGGGAGAAAAGGACAAGACAAGGCTCCTGTTCCAGCCCCGATGACCAGAGTGAGGAGCTGCACTTCTAGGGTGGAAGAGGCCCCGGAGCCAGCTGCTCTGCAGACCCACCTGGTGAAAGCACCTCACTGTGGTCCTTCTATCACCTACTGGGTGACCGTGGTGGGCATTAGAGTCGGTACCCTTTAGAAATCCTCTTCGGGCAGGGCACAGTGGCACAAGTCTGTACTTCCAGCTATGGGGGAGGCTGAGGCAGGAGAATTGCAAGTTCAGTTGCCTCAGTCCAT
>RJWM01003226.1:0-116119 GCA_004363535.1 Dasyprocta punctata | reverse complement strand
TTTGTTTCCACATCTTCATTGAAATCTGGGGCCAAACAGGCTGGGTTGGAATCCTAGCTCTGTGGTTAACAACTTTTGTGATCTTGGGCAAGTCACTTAGTACACTGTGCCTGTTTTGCCCTCTGTAAACTGGGATGATAGTAATAATAGGCGGGGACTGCAAATTCACTATGGCTAGTTTTGCATATTTCCCTATGGGATAAAAGGGAGGTCTGAGATTATTGGTGCCATTCATCTGAGATTTCCCAATGACTCTTCTAAGCATAACATCATCTATGCCCTCTTGAGTCACCCCAGGTTTATACTCCAGGACAAGATCCTTCTTAGCATATGATCATTTACACTCTCTCAAGTCTGAGTCTTTTGATGAACTGTAATCCTTTAGTAGCCCCACCTATTACTGTATACACCTAATAAATAGTGACTGCTTTGGGAGTGGAGGAGTCCAATCCAGAGACATTGACTTCCCAACCATTGATGCAATACTATACTTGTTTCTGTTTTTTATTTTTCTCACCATATTCTTAAGACAGACAATTGGGACTCTTGGTCAGGCTCCTGATAAACAGTTACTTCATAGAGTTGGGAAGACTGAATCAATTGATATATACAATACAATCAGTGCCTGGCATGGAATAAGTGCTATGGAATTATTAGCTCATCAATGTCATTATATTAAATAAAGTCACACACTGTGGCAAACTCCCTGCTTCTATTTGAGAACTGGAGAGGCTGGATGTGGAAATCATTTCACTGTCAGAAATACGTTGAGTGTGTGTGCCACTTGTGTCAAACAAAAATACTCTGGCTTCTTGAAACACTTTGTACCTATAAACTATACCTCATGCTCATATTTTTCCTGGATGTCATTGGCCAGTGACAGCATCCTGTATGTTTGCATGCTCTCATTCAGGGCCAGTAGTGCTCCATGGAGGATACAGTGTGGGGAATATTTTTGTTTGGCTGTTGTTTCTCATCTCAGGGACTGGGGCTGACTGACAGCCTTTACTAGGCAAGAGGCAGGGGTGGTAAATATCCTGCCCTAGCAGACCTGTCCTATATCATCAAGAACCATCTGACTGCAGAGAGTACCCTTCAATAACTGCACTACAAGCATGAAGCTAGTCTTCCTGGATCCTTTCCCTGGGCTGGCCCAAGCTCCCAAGTTTAAGGGAAAAGACAGGGCTTGTGAAGCCTTCTCCTCTGGATTAGAGAGGCCCTACCAGGTGGAGCTTGACATTGACTGCTTTCAGCTGCACGTCTTGTCCTCCCTAGTACACACTTGGCAGATGTCAACAATGACCGCAGCACCAGAGGATTGGTCCGAGGATGGTTTTCAAGCCTGCTGTTCATCTCTATATAACACTGTCAGTTGCTTCAAGTGTAATAAAGTGGGAAAGGACATATGCTCATCTCATCAACAGGTAATCATGCCCAAAATATCAAACTAGGAGCATATGAATCTATAGTTAAACAAAAACAAAAAAAAAAAAAAAAGAAAAGAATTGAAACCCACCCCAGTTTAAAATTTTTAAAAGTAGAAAATAAAGAAAAAGCTTGACTGGGCTGTCTGTTAAGAGTACCTCTCACAGGTCTGGGCACTGGAGGGTGCCCAGCCAGGAAGGCCTTGCATTGAACGTCATCTTGGTTCCTCTCAGCTAAATGATCTTGAGTTGTACCCAAGTTCCTTTTTGTTACAGTAGGGAATATTAATCAGGCCTAATTCTGAAAGAACCATGAGGCTACAATGACGCACTCAATGCAGAACAGGTTTGGGAAGCATAAAGGTCTTTTAGGTTATTATTACAACTAAAATAAATCCTGTCTTCAGGCCTGCAAGCAGCTTCATACATATTGTCATCTTACTTTCATTTCTGTTAGAAGCCAGAGAGGGAGTGAGTGTCAGCAATTATCACTTTCTGTCTACTTAGAATTGAGCAAAATAAGACATACACCTTTATTTAAAAAGTCATTTTCCTAAAGCTTTGTGAATGAGATCAAGTTCCTTTTCTTTTTGGAATATTAACATTGCACAGTTACAAGTTTCTGAGAAAAACAGACAAATCATTTTTCCGTCTATGGCAATATTTGTTGAATTAATACATGATGTAAAAATTTTTATATATGCTGGGGGATGTGGAGAGGTTCTTCTGGCTTAAATTCTCCTAATTAGGCCAAACAGAATTTGAGCAGATGTTAAATGGCCCTTTGGTCTTCCTGGTGCCCAATGGCTCCAGAATACAGTGATGACACCCTGTACCTCCAGACACACTGGCCTACCTGGCTAGAGACTGGGGACTTAGTAGATGAAGCAGAAACCAGTTCGGTCTTTGCAGACAAGAGGAGGCAGATGAGCAAATATTCAGTGCAGTGACATGCTGCAAAAGGTGCAAAACGTCTTTTCTGGATGTTGTGACAGCAGAGATGATGACAAATTAACCTATCCTCTTAATATTTCCAGAATCAGTTGCTGGCTGTCCTATAGCCACTGTATGGGAATCCTGTGACTGCAGGAAAGAAGGACTTCAGTCTAATCAACTCCCCTGAGACAAAGTCTTCCCATGAACATTGTCATGCCCCTCTCTATAGTGGCATTTCAGTGTTTCTTCTCTGAGATATTGCAGACAATACGGGTCAGTATGCCAAAGTCAGGTAAACCTAGACTCAAATTCTGACTTCTCACTTCTCATCTTTGCAGCTTTGAAAAAGAACCTCTGCAGACCTCCACTTCTCCATCTGTTTAATAGGAATAAAATTGTCTTCTTGATTAGAATCAGAAAATTCTTATTTTTTTAAACTGAGAATATGCTATGGTAGGTACTAGGTGCAGTGATCAATATAGAAGTGTCTAATTTAATTCTCGTAAGAGTTTTATGAGGAAGCTAGCTAGCAATGGACTAGATCAGACAAATTCTTCTACTGGACCACTGTTTTCTCTTATTCATCTTGCTGATTCCTAGACTCCTGTTCCTTCACTGGTTGGCCCCGAGGAGTCTGCAAGTCTGGTCAGATGTAGTCAAATACAAAGAGAAGGGGAAACTGTGAAACCATATTGAACAAGACAGTGACTGAGCTTGTGATGGCAACATTTGTCAGGCGAATATGTTTTAAACTCTGTGTTTTGAAAAAAAATTACAGTCCTGGACCCAATTACAAAATGGGTATAAATAAATCTCAGTGAAAAAAAGATAAAGGAATCTTGTTTGCCCACAGCTCTCGGGCCACAGTGAAGCCACACCTGCTCCAGGACCATTACCTAGAACTTAGCTTCCTCAAGGATTATTTGCCCTTTAGGAAAATAATGGATCTTGAAACATCCTGGGGAGTGAAAAGTCCTAGGAAAATGTAATGGTCCTATATTCCTGTTATGCATCTCCATCAACAGTTTGTAAGCATCCACTCTGTGGAGGGAGAGGTTTTTGGAGGGTGCTTAGGGTCCCAGAATCCTGTAATTCTGTCCTTTCCCTTCTGGGGGTTGCAGCTGGGTTTCAGAAATAGAAGTTATGCCAATCACCAAGTGATAAGAGTGTCTGAAGTTACTGGGTGCCAATGAGCTTAGATGATATAGGGGCTGAATATCATAACATTTCCACTTAAGCAGAGCCAGACTTAGGATTCATGTCGAATGAATCAGAATTGTGCAAAGTGGTGAAATCTTTGAACTCTCTTCCTATGTACATTTTCTCCATGTCTAAGCAAAGGTTGACAGTGAGCCTCTGTACTGAATCAGTTAGAATTTACTTCAAAACTTTCTTTGTCTTATCTCTTTTTTAAAAATAACATCACTTTTGTCCTCCATTTTATACTGTCTTTAGGTACTCAGACAGGCATGGGAAAAGTTTTCCTTCAAGGATACTTGTTGAATATTCTATATCTGTATTCTAGTGTGGAAGCTACTAATCACAATGTGGCTCTTGAATATTTTAAATGTGCCTAGTGTGGCCAAGAAGCTAGAGTTTAAATTTTATTTAATTTCTATTTTTCCAATTTAAATTTAAGAACTGGTATTCCATTCACTAACTGGAAATTTTTTAAAAAGTATATTTGGGTATGCAAATCAATTGTTTTTAAACTATAAATTATTTAAAATCTGAATACAAATCAAGTATTTCTGATGAAAATCTAGAGTTTACAGTACCTTATAAGTATAAAATACACACAACATTTGCTAGACTTTCAAAATGGAATGGAATGGAGAGGAAAATTTTTCATGAATTTTATTTGCTAACATGAAGTGATAATGTTGGATATTTGGAGTTAATATTGTACTAAAACCAATTTTACTATTTCTTTTCACCTTTACAATGTAGCTACTAAAAACACACAACTATGTATATGACTTGAATTATGTTTCTGTTAGACCGTGCTGCTCTATGTAATTAATAGCATATATCATTAAAGACTAATTTCCCATAGAAATAAATATAGAGCAGAGAAGATGCATCCCGCAATTATAGAGTTATTCTACTTTTATGCTGATTTTTATTTTTTGGCATTATGCTTAACAATTAGAGTAACACTCCCTCTTAAAATAACAGCCTGTTTGACCCTCCTCAGACAGGAGTCATGTTTAATTTCAGTTCTTAAACTGCTAATTATCAGGCTTTGAATTAGTATTGCTTCTTAATGGTTGCTTGAATGGTATTATTGTAGGATTCAAAAATATTTTAATGCTAATAATATTTAATATTAAAATGACATATTAGTCACTTGAGAAATCAGATATATGTGCTGAGAAGTGGTTTTTACTATTAGTGAAAGTGGAAGTCTTTTGGCAATTGGATTCTGGGGATAACTTTGTTACTAGAACTGAAACTAGGTAAATATTTATAAATAAAATTTTACTACTCTAAAATAAATTAATAGTAATAATATTATATTAAGATTTTTTAATAATAAAATAATCTTACAAACTACGCATATATTGCATATTAAATCATAGTCTATCAAAACTTTAACTGCATTATTTCTAACTAGAATAATTCAAATTCACACAAAATGTCATTCACTGTGCATGTTTAAAGGAGATGGGGGGGGGGCTAGAAGCAAGTAAAGGTCCTGGGGAATTCTGTCTTTGATTTGGATAAGTGAATTCCTAACACAGGGACCTTCCCCATAGCACCATAAACCTGGAAAATTACCCATCCTTCCCCCAAACACCTATAGCCTCTGGAGAGTGATTAAAAATAGAATCTGGAGGGAAACTGAAACTCACAGGAAATCACTAGTAATGGATGAATTTTCTGATTTTATTTTTGTCCTGAGGTCAGCTGCAATTCTATGACCCGAGGTGGCTAAAACTTTGATAGGAAGCCTGTTTTCCTTCTAATTTTGCAGGTGAAATTGCTAGACAGTCAGAGGGGGATCTGGATGAGGGGGAGGTAGGGAGTGGGAAGTTAGCATACTGTATTTAAACTCCACCCAAGCCTCTGACGGACTTCAGAACTCTGCAGGTGGAAGGAGCACCACAGGTCCTTTGAGATATGGTCTCAAGTAGATGCCACCGCAAACAAGAGACTGTTGGAAGTTTGAGTTTAAGAAATTAGTGATTCAGTGAAAGAAAATATCAACAATTTTTAAAGGAATATAGCAATCCACAATCTTCTTAACATAGCATTGAAACTGCCCAGAGTACAATCCAAATTTAATTGACATGAAGAACCAGATGAAAAGGACACTTTCCTAAGGAAAAAGACAAGAGGCCACTCCCAAGATAACTCAGTTATTTGAATTATTGAAAGATGCATAAAATAAGTTGCTATTTGTATGCTCAAAGTACACAAAGCAAAAATAGGCAAAGTTAAAGGGGGAAATAGACAATTCCACAATCATAGTAGTATAATTTTAGCACCATTATTTTGTAAGTAATGGAACTAGACAAAAATCAATAGTTATAGATAATGTAAATGGCACTTTCAGTCATACTGTTATATATATTCATAGATACGGATATAGATATAACAATACATTCAACTACAGAATACCCATTCATTTTAACTTTACATGTTCATAAAGACTGTAAGCTGAGTCATAAAATAAATCCCAATTTGCAACCTTGAAAATATGCAAACTACATTCTCTTATAATGGAAATAAACCAGAAATCAACATTTAATAAGAAAAGATGAGAATCTCCAGATATTTGGGAATTAATACACATCTCAAATCATGGGTCAAGAAATTTGAAAAGGAATTAAAAAAGAATTGAAAAGGAAAACAATTGGAACTGAAGATACAGTAATATAAAACATCACACATCAAGCTTTGTGGGATACAGTTAAATCTATGTTTAGAGAGAATTAGATTGCCTTAAAAGCAAAAGTTTTAAAGGATGAGTAATTAAAATCAAGATGCTAGAAAAAGAGCATAGTAAAGATAAACAGATTAAAAAATAACTATTATATTTAAATCATATATTGATATGAACATGGTCCTGTGTCCCCGCAAAGTCTCATGCAATCATGGCATGGACAGGACTGAGTCTGGTGTTTGTGACTGGTTTGTTGTCTGGCTCTGGGATTGGTGATGTGAGTGTTGCACCCGTCCAGGGGTGGAACTGACATATAGTGTAAGGATGAGAGGGACGCGTGTCTTCTCTCTCTCTCTCTGGTTTGCTTTGCTGTTTGGTGGCTGCCATGAATGGCTGCCCCACCACACCACGCTGCCTTGGAGCCAACTGAATATGGACTGAAACCCCCAAGAACTGTAAGAAATAAACCTTTCTTTCCCTAATTTTGGGTGTCAGGTATTTTGGCCCAGAAATGAGTGAAAAGTAACTAAGACACATATTAAAGAATTTAAATGGCATACTATACATAATATATTGAGATGTGAGTCAGCATATATATATATATATATATATATATATATATATTCTGCAAACAGGTATCATTCACACAGAAAACTCCAGGTTTAGGTGTTTTTATTGGTGAATTCTATTATATATTCAAAGAGGATATAACACCAATCATATACAATATGTTTTTAGGAAATAGAAGAGAAGGGAATGCTTTTTTGTTTTAAGTTCTTTTTAAGTAGTTAGCATTACCCCAATACCAAAACCATACACAGAAATTGAAAATAAAGACAATTAAAGACCTCTGTCTGTAATGAACATAAACACAAAAATTCTTAACCATATATAGCAGATTTAATACACTATAAAAATCATGATCAAAAATGAGGGATTCAATCAGTATAATTCACCATACTTACAAGAGAAAAGAGAAAAAATGAAAAAACAATTTAATAGATGCAAAAGCATCTTAATAATCACCACAATTTTATACCTATATGTAATATAATTTAGTAAACTAGCAATAGAAGGGAACTTATTCAAACTGATAAAAGGCATGTAAGAGAGAACTAAAGTTAACATCATACTGATAGTGAAATATTTAATCCTTCCTTCCTGTCTAATACCAGGATCAAGTGAGGCCTGCTCTCACTGTTAAAAAGTTACTGAATGCTATGCTGATGGCTTTAGAGCAACCCTTTTGTAAGTAGCGAGTTTTCTATCATACAGATGGAGAGATGGTAGATAGAGAGGTTAAGAAACTTGTTCAGTGACCACAAAGAAATCATAAGCCCAAAAGTCAGATTTCCCTGATTTTAGAGTCCATCTCTTCATTACAACTGTCCTCTTAGCAATATGATAACAAATATTTCAGGAATCTAGAGCAAGTGGGAGCCTCTGTGCCTTGATGTCTTCTCACACTTTCCCTTTTCACAGGCCCAGGGCAAAAAGATCCTCTGATGCTTGTTCACAGGGATGAACAGACACAGGCTAAATAGGTTGTGGTTTCCAGGAAGTGCTAGAAAGAGCACTGCCTGATTTACACTGCTCCATCAAAAGCGTTGTGCTATCTGTCAACAGAAATACTCAAATTACAATGGTGTTTTGCAACTAAAAGTGAACCTAATTTGCTCATTTTCATTATTTAGAGGCAGTTAATTAAAAACCCAGCAGATATTTATGTCACTGCCTTCACATCACCAGTGATTTCTGGCTGCTATGCTTTTACAGCATTACAGTTTTATGACTTAACATGGCCTATCGTGAATTTCTTATAGTTATGTCCCCCATTAGTTTAATCTCAAGGAAGACATTAAACCACTGTAAGATTTCAGCCACTGTGGGTGAAGTGTGAGGAACGATCCTGATGCTTGACTTTATGAACCTGCAGATACTGTTCAACTGTACAGTGAGGGATGGACCCTGGGTCCTTCCATAGGGAGAGTGTGTGTCCAAGTGTTATCCTGGCCAGAAACAGGAATTCTGCATCAGAGACCCGTGCTGCCATTTCCTTACCTCCTAATGGGGGAGAAGGAATTGCTATGCCAAAGAGTGACTCATGCCAACTGGGACATATCTCAGAAAGTGAAGCTTTTATTTTTTGCTATGTAAATTTTGCAATTTGCAAAAGTCTCTAAATATCTTTTAGTATGAAATTAATTTTGTATCTTTGAGTAGAAGTAACATAAGAAAATGCGTCGTGTTTATCTGGAAACTGCATACCTGCTTGAAAAGGGCTGCTTCAAGCAGAGAGAAGCCCTGCTTTGGAATTGCTAGTGGAAGACGAAACATCAGCAATCCAGTTGGCAATGAATGAGCATGATTTTTAATTTGGAAATTAAGAAAGAGCAGAAAACACCAAAACAAACTGAATAATTCAATTTATCTGCAAATAGCAACCTGGGTGGAAGCAGAAATGCTTGTAAGCTGCTCAATTGAAAGGGTAATAAGCAATTTTTATGGTCACCCATTGTCTTTGTGGCCAAAAAGTGAGCCATCCTGCTGGACCCAATGGTACATGTCTGTATTCCCAGTTACTTGGGAGCCTGAGGCAGGATTGTGAGTTTGAAGCCAGTCTGGAAAAGAAAAAGCCATCCTACCTCTCTTGGGTCATTTAACAGAGAATTCTTTAAAACAACTAGAAGAACTCCTATGCAAGCTTCAAAACACAGTTTAGTCATGGTCCTGCTCTGGCTTCATGAGGTGAGACGGGCACTGCCTCCTTGTGCTCCACCAAGACCTGTGCTTGCCTCCTTCCCTGCACCTTCTTCCTCACTGCCAATTATGTCCACACATCTCTTTTTTATTTAGAATCCCCCAGGCAAGGGTCTGCATTTGTTCATCTCCCTGACTTCCCCGCCTAGCTTAAGGCCTGGTTTAACATTGAGACTCACGGAATTTCTGCTGTGTTTCAAAGAAATTGAGGCTTGATAGATTCAGAAGCATGGCATGATGGTTAAGATAAGAGCAGAGTCTTTGGAATAAAAATGACTGTGCTTTAAGGACCTGCTCCAAAATTACAACTCTTGTGACTTTGGCTAAAGTGCATTTTATTCTCTAACATCAATCTTCTCATCTATAAAACGGGAATCACTACTGATTCTGCCATATAAGGCTATTTTGAAATTTAAAATTAAGAAGGCAAAAATGACTAAAGTACTGTGCAAAATGCTGACATGAGCCAGATACGATAGTACCTGCCTGTAATCCCAGCACTCTGGGAGACTGAACTGGGAAAATTCTAAATTCAAGCACAGCCTGGACAACTTAGCTAAGAGACCCTGTCACTAAACAAATAAATAGATAAAAGATTGTTTAAAAAAAAATGCCCCAGGATGTTGCTCAGTATGAATTCCCTGGGTGTTTTATTTTATTTTATTTTATTTTATTGACTTTTTGAGACTGAGGTTTGCTTTGTAGTTCAGGCTGGCCTTGCACTCACTGTTCCCTAGGCTGGTGTCAAACTCATGGTGATTCTTTTGCCTCAGCCTCCCGAGTGCTGGAATTACAGGTGTGCGCCATCCCCCGCCCCCTGCTCAATTCCCTGGATTGAATACACAGTATCCCTATCTTCCAAATGCTGGTGTAGAAGAAGTACACAACACATGTTAGCAATTACTAAGGTCATTAGTGGTACCTTCATGCCATAGCTGAAACTCAGTTTCTTCTGGTTTTGATCTTATAGGGAAGAAAGACTCTAAAAGCGGGTCACCTTCCTGTGTCCAACAGATCCAGCAAGGCCTTCACTAGCATCCCACTTCTTTCCTTCTTATTGCCAGCTGTCAAACTTCGGCTTCTTTAGCCACCCTCACAGCAAGGTCTGTCTGGCCCCGTGCCACAAGCCTCCTGCTCATCTCTGGGGCCTTATGCAATGAGCTGTTTTGGTGGCCTCCAGGTGCCAGGGCCCCTCTCAGACATGGCATCATCCCTGAGCTCCAGGTTGCTGGCTTGCTACTTGCAACCTAATGACTCAGCTGGATGCCAGGCTTAATCCTTCTCAAGTTCACCACCAGACCTGCCTGGCCTCATCTCACATTCTGCCAATCACCCTTCCACTGTGGGTGTTCACCCCATTTACAGATGAGTCCGATGAGGCACATAGCAACAAAATGACTTGCTCAAGGTCACATGGGGACCTGTTCCTTGCTTTCTTGGGACTGATGCTCACTCTGCAGCTAGCAACCCTTTCCCATGGTAGAGCCCCTGAGATTGATGAACCCCTATGAATGTGTGAGACTTCATATTTCCACTCCCTGACCAAGCTCATGTAGTCCATGTGCTGTACTAAAGTTAAATGCTCAGGTGGGGAAGCCCAATGGGGTATGGGCATATTTTAAATGTTTAATTCAAGTTAGGGCCAGTGTCAGGAAAATCCATATTTTGAGCTGCAGAAGAAAGAGGAATGGCAGTCCAATCAATATTACAGAAGTATATGGACTCTTTTACTGTTCTATCAATTCCTGAACCTAATAAGTCAGCATCTCAGGGGACAGTTTCATAGTTTAAAGCAAAAGTTCAGAGGTCCACTGCCTGTCCAGCACGACTTCTACATTCATCCCTACTCAGGTGAGTGGGAGGTGAGTGGCCTTCCTCTCCACAGAGGCCACGTGACCACTGGGTGCCCCTCGTCAAGGCCAGGACTGCTCAATTGATAATAAGTGTCTCCAAGGTGGCTGGCTAATTCCTCATGTCCTTGTCATCAACACCACCCGCAAGTCCTCACAGAAGGCATGCAGATTAAAATGTTAAATCAAACTCAGAAGAAAAATTTGAAAATCAATTTTAAGTTTTCTGTAGAAAAGATCAGGGAGGATAATTAAGATTCACAACTCCCAGATTCAGCTGCTTCATTTTCTAATTCTGGAGGAAAAAAACAAAACGAAACAAATAAACAAACAAACAAAAAAACACAATTTATTTATTTTTTCAAAAAATCTGCTGATGCAAGAATGAGGTTGTGGAGATAAGTGTGCTCCTTCAGCTGAGAGCTGTGATTGCTGTGGCATTCCCAGTTCAGGGGCGCGCACCTCGGCCTGCTGGCCTATCAGCAAACTACTCCCAACTACTCTCTCATTTCCTGTTCATGTACCTTTTCTATTTTTGCTGGCAACAGAAAGCTGATGCAAATGTAAAAGGTTGGTGGCTTCCAACTTTACAGTAAATAACTTGAAAGAACTGTAAATTACCCAAGCCCTGGGCGTCAGGAGCTAATGCCTTCTAAATGTAACCCATTTCCAGCAGAGCCGAACTTTGCTTTGACATTTTCCTTTGCTGCATGTGGATATTTGTATTATAGGTGCTTTGCTCTGTCTCTAATTAGCTTATGGTGATTCACATGGACCAGCAATGCTAATAGGATGCCTCATTTACCCCCTGGACCAAAGTAAGATAAATCACAACCTGATGTTTCATCACACTGTATAGTAAGTACTCTTAAGCTACTTCTTACTTTCCTTGCAAAATATCCGGGCATGCAGTTCACATTTTACACTGTTTACAAGTGGAATTCCTCCTCCTCTCTATGCGGGAGGTATTTGAAGATGATGCAACAGGATTAGACTCCCTGGCCTCCAGCTGGGAAAGTCACGTGATACTTCCCTGTGAGATCCAAAAGTCTGCATATCCCAGAAATATAAAATTGACAGAATCATTTTTGTGTCTCCTCAGAGTTGCCTATGTTTTTATCGATTGGGAGTTTGACAGTCTGTATTGCCTGTTTCTGCACAAATTTTTTAGCAGTAGTGTTTTTTTGTTTTGTTTTGTTTTGTTTTTCATCTTACTCCTTGGCAAACAGAATTTGGTGCAGAACTTCCATGGTAAACTTAGAATTCAATCACTTATATCTTTTGTCACTTATTCTCACAGCCAATAACCCTTATGCATAGGTTATTAGGAATGATTAATCAGCATCTGTTATATACTGTGAAGGAGGCAAAAGAAACATGATTTCATCTCTGGCCTTCAAGCTGACATCTCTTTAGGAAAGGCAGCAGGATGCACACAGCATCCCTGAATTGAAGAATCCATTTCACTTGATCATCTGAGTGTTACATAGCAGATAACCCCCTCAACATTAGAGTTGGATTTTCTTTATTTCCTTCCTTAAGGAAAAGACTCATACTACACTCACAGAGCATATGGGAAGTACACTTGAATGCTTAGAGTTTATGCAGAGAAGGGTAGCCTCTGATGCTTCATTTGTTTGACCTCACTTTGTCACGGAAAAAAAGTTATTGTAGGGTTACTGTCATCCTCTGAATGTTTATTTTCCCAAGATTCATTAGATAAACCTAATCCTCAATACCGATGGGAGGAAGAGGGAAAGCCTTTGGGAAATGACCAGATCATGAAGGCAGAACCCTCATGGATGCGACTAATACCCTTATAAAAGAGGCCCCAGGGAGCTTGCTTGTCACATCCACAGTGTGGTGTGGAGTCATAGCAAGAAGCCAGTAGTTCGAAACCTTGAAGATAGCCCTCATCAGCACCTGACCATGCCAGTCCCCTGCTCTTCAATTTTCCAGCCTCCTGAACTGTAAGAAATAAATTTCTATTATTTATAAGTTTCTGAGTTTATGGTACTTTTGTTAGAGCAGCCTTACCAAACTTAGACAGTTATCCTATTAACTGGAACCCCAAAATAAATGAGTTTACGCAGCACACAGATATAACACTGGCACTGGCTGCAGAGGTGTTTATCAGCTTCTATGGAAATGAATTGAATTCTTTGACAAATGACATTGATTTAAATAGGACTCAGTGGAAAGCAGAGCCTATGAATTGTTCATTTTTCCTGGTGATGAGCTTTTATGCATATCATGGTCCCAGACATCTGTGTAAACTGTGACTATTTCCACTCACTAGACATCCATGGAATTGTCCCAGCACCTGTTTTGTGCAGGATCTCAGTTGGATGTGAAAAATTATAAGGCCCCTGCATTTTCAGACCAAAACTGATGGCAAAGACAATTACCAAGGGAATATATTTTGTGTAAGATGGAAGATGTGATCTCAAATTATGTTAAAATGACCAGGAAAAAAAACTGGAGAAATAAAGAATGAGGAGAAATTAGACAAACCGAGGCCTTGTGAGTATAGAAGGTACCTGCATAGTATGTTTTGCAGGTACACAAGACAACAAATAGAAAGGACCTGAAGCAGAAGAGTAAAAGTGAGAAAGAAAGGGGATTTGAACATAGTAAGTGAGGGGTCATGACGTGAAAAGAAATTGAGTCGTCGATTTGGAGACATCAGGCTTTCTAATTCAAAGTTTTCTGGTCTGATCTTCAATGTATTCTTTGGAGACATTTTGCTTTGAGATATTTAGCAGGCATCATGGCAAAGATGGCTTTGGTGAGTTTGTTTTAAAATGGCAAATTGCAATATTTGGGTTCAGCAAACTTTGATACAATTTCAGCCTGTGTCTAGCACTATGCTCTTGCAGGGGACACTGTAGTGAATTGGTAACTGGTAGTCAATTTAAACACCAGCTGAACTGAATCAGCATGGTGCTGAGCATGGATGGTCCACGTGAGGACTGTTTCCAGCATAAAAAGGAGAGGAATAGTAGCATTGCAGGTTCTCCTAAGTGTTGTTGCTGTTTGGAGCCACTGGTCCTCCTGGAGGAGCTTGTCATGCTGGCTCCCCTGACATCATCGAAGGACCTCACTGTCACTGAGGATGGCTGTGGTACTTTTCGGGGGAGCCTTGGTCCTTATTTTGATTGGCTCCAGTGCAGAACCCTCAGGCTGCTGGCACAGATCCTTCACCCCACTGGCACAGACTTTCTAGCTTCCACTGCTGACCTTTGTGCCTTCCCAGCACAGATCTGTGAAGCAGACTTTCATGAGTCACTGCTGTGGGCTCTGGGCCTCCAGTTAGATTCATGGGAGGCATTGTCAAGGGCTCTAGGTTTTCAGCTGAACTCATGCAGCATATTGCCATGGGATCCAGGCCCTCAGCTGGATTCTCTAGGTCTTTGGTGTTTAGACAGATT
Source organism: Dasyprocta punctata (assembly GCA_004363535.1). Classification (NCBI taxonomy): domain Eukaryota; kingdom Metazoa; phylum Chordata; class Mammalia; order Rodentia; family Dasyproctidae; genus Dasyprocta; species Dasyprocta punctata. Next base: position 101,829 of record RJWM01003226.1, on the reverse strand, counting down.
TTCTATTCTTCTTGTATTTGACTCTGGGTGACTAACATAAAATACTACTATAAATTTAGTGTCCTCTATGTAATTGTTCGGCTAGCAACCCCTGTCTACAACAGACACCTAGCTGGTCAGTGTAGGAGGACTCAGTTCAGACCTTCTACCTTGTGGAGTCAGGGCTGACTCAGGCCAGACCATCACCTGAGTGGAGTAACAAGAAGTCACACCTAGTATAGATCAGTCACATCTGATATCAATCAAGCTATCAGTTTTTTATGCATTGCTTCATTTAGACCTTCTGATGACCATAAGAATCAGGGGCTCTTTTCACTCCCAATTTATAGAGTGCAAACTAGCTGAGACTCAAAAAGGCTACGTAATTTCTAAGGCTACACAACTAGTGGTCAACTGTGGGAACTGCTGTAAGTCGAACTGTATATACCAAAAAAACATGTTGAACTCCTAACTTTAAAATAGGGTCTTATTTGGAAAAGGTCTTTACAAAGGCAATCAAGTTAAATTGAAGTCATTAGTGTAGACTGTAATCCAGCATCCCTTGTGTCTTTATCAGAAGGGGAGATAGCGACAAGGGAGAAAAGCCCAGAAGGAAGATGATGTGAAGGCACTCAGGAAGACGATGGCCGTGTGAATGGACTGATATTTCTAAATCAACACCTAGGATGCTGCCACCACTGAAGCTAGGGAAGACAAGAAAAGATCACCCCTGGAGCCAGCAGAGCCTCTGTTAATACCTTGATTTCAGATTTTAAACTTCCAGAACAATGAAACAAGAGACAATAAACTTCTGTTGTATTGAGCCACCTGGTTTTCAGTGTTTTCTTATGGCAGCACCAGCAAACTAGTACAGACACCAAACCAGAGGCAGATTCATTTTGCTTTCTGAGTTGCAAAAGCCATAACTATACATTTTCTTCAGCTGCCCTTTGGATCTATCTAGGTCCAAGGCAGGTGTGATCAGGAAGTGAAGGGAGAGAAGACCGTAGAAGGCACACATGGTCCAGGCATAGATTTGAGGTACCCCCTCCAAGTCTGTGTGAGAGCAGATGGCTCTGGCAGACAGCTCGGCTCAGAGCACGCTTACTAAATGAGTGAGAAATTATGCATTAGAGTTGGCTATGGAAGCCTGATCAGTGGGACATAGAAAAGGGGTCACTGCGGTGTCTGAGGTTGGCAGGAAGGACCCTCCAGATTTTGCTGAAAGGGGTGAAATAGACTTTATGCCTCTGACAAGTTCTATCAAGAGGAAATGAAAATAATTATTGTTACTATCCCCAAAACATGGAGGAATTTTGCAGAGTTAAAAAAAATCCTCAAATGCTTCAATAAAAGTACTATAAATAAATCTGTTATTATTTCATTGTTACATGTCCTCCCTTGAGGGGGCCAATATGATAAACTTTCCAATTTACACTTGGTTGGACAGTCTTGGGTCACACATGGACATATTTGCTATTGTCAGGCAACAGTAAGCACTCATCCTTCCCCTCCATTAGGGCACCACAACAGTCGACTGAGTCTGACAGTCTGCACACTGCCACGCACGCGCACACACATACACACACACACACTTCCTACTGTCCCTCACAAACATTTCTGGCCATTCCCAAAGCGGGTACTGTCAAAGCTGCTGAGTGGTCTGTTGCAGAGACCACTGCCTGGTTGAACAGGTACAAGATTGTTCGTTTTTTTGTTTTTTGTTTTTTTTTATTTAAGAGAAAAAAGACACAGAAAAGAAAGACAAAAAGCAAAAGAGACAAACGACAACAACAAATCCAAACAGTAACATTACAGGTTTACGAAACAAGATGATAGGAATTGGACAATGGTTGCAATATTGCATATCATTATCTTCAAAAGGATTGTTTAGATTAACAGATATAGACATGTAAAATTGTTCTTATTCCAAAAAATCTCCCTCTGGTGATTCCTGAAACTCTACCAAGAAAGTCCATTTCTTTGGGTTCACCATCACCTTCATTGATGCCTATTGGTTTTATTTTTAATTTTTATCTGTACACCCAATAGATAAAATCCAGAAATATAAAAAGCCCCACCCCCCAAAAATGGTACGGCCATCCTATTGGTACATGCCTGTAATTCCAGTGCTCAGGAGGCTGAGGCAGGAAGGATTATCATAAGTTCAAGGCCAGCCTGGGCTATGTTGAGGTCAGCCTGAACTACATGATGAGACTCTCCTCAGGAAAAAAAAAAAAAAGGTAATCCTACTTTTGGGAGGTGATCAATAATAACTTTTAGGCATATTTATTTCCAATCTTTTTCAGTGAACTTTTTTTTAAAAATAGTAGAGGTTGTGCCTCATATATACTTCTATATCCTGTATCTTTATTTCATATTACAAAAACATTTTCCTGACTTATGACTCCTTATAAACATTATATTTATGGTTTCATAGCATTCTTCTCTATAGATATAGAGAGGAATTCAAAGTGTTGAAACGTATGCCATTTCCAATTCCAAAATGAACTTTTTCATATATTTTACAAACATTACTGACAAAATAATGATGAATTCCTAAAGCTGGATACACTGCATATGAACATTTTAAAGTCCATGCTATGCTTTGCTATTTTATTTAAAAATGAAGACTCCCATTTCCACCTTTCCAGTAGAAGAACACACTACTACTCTGATCTCTGGGAAATGGAGCAAACATCCCCAGTCCTGTGGTCAAAGTCAGTGGTCCCATAGTTCCTGGCTGGCTGATCTTCCCATGATCTAAAGTGGAATAAAAAGCAGCCAGTGAACTACTCTGATGAGACAGGTCTCTTCCTTCCCCTTTTAGCACTTTCCAGTATGACAGTGACCTCTCCATGGTCAGTCTCCCATAATCCTCTGGGAGTGCATCCTACTCAATATGGTCCAGAGGTCGTTTTCTTTTGGATCTAGCTGGTACATGAGACTCAGCAGAGAAACAAAAGGTGCGTGCTTGCTAAGCAAGATGATTTCAGCTACTCCTGGCATCCATCCAGCAAGAACTCAAGGGGAAAGGGACTCATTTGTGCCTCTTGATTCCCAAGGATGCTGGGGTACTTTGGAAGTTTTCAATTAGCACCTCTCTCACCAGACAGTAGGTTCTGTATGGAGCGGAGTGTGCTAACGCAGGGAAGGCCCAGCCGCTAAGCTAATGCTAACAGTGACAACAGCTGAAGACTTCAACCCTCAAGCACGTCTCAGAGAGTAGCAGATAGGCTGAGGCTACGATTCAAATCACAGTGACTGCTGTACAAAGAGAAGAACGGTGGGTGGGAAAATCATATAAAACTGAGCATCCACTGTACATCAAAGACTACATGTGGCATTTCCTACACATTAGCATACTTAATCCTGCTTATGCTGCTCAGTGCTATTTTTGCTAAATTTTACAGAAAAATAAATTGGAACTCAGAGATCATGTGGCCTATCTAAAGCTACACAGACAGTAGGTGACCCAATCTGTCCTATCTCCATGCACACACTTCTGGGCGTCAGGCTCCAAAGAAGTCCCTGGATCTGCACAGTCTCTCTGCTGTTTTCCCCATAGCCAAGATCAGATGAGCAGTAGGATTCTAGTGCCAGTGAGAAAGCCTAGTAAGTGGTGGAAAACCTAGGGCATGCATGCCACAGCCGGCTGTTTGTTATGGAAAGTTCCAAATGGTTCACCATCACTGGTCTGCTTCTCAGGTCTCTGGGAGATGAATATTATAACCCCAACAATAAAGAAACAGACAACGTTACTGCACTTTGAGTTTCACCTTTTCTAGTGCCAGCAATGCTTTCCTGTCTTTAAAAGGGCTCCATCAATCAGGAATGGTTGTAGTCCCTGGCCTCACAGAAACTAAGGTTATAAAGAGCTTGGAACATAATAAATATGTGGAGGCATTGTTTCTCTTTCTCCATTAGGTCAGCTCGCTTTGCAGTTCATCTATCGAATATTTACTGGTCATCTACTTTGAGTTGTACAGAACATATAGCAAACAGGGTATTGACACACAATACAGAGAGACATAGACAGATAGATGTAGGGATAGGCATAGGTATAGGTATAGGTATAGGTATAGGTATAGGTATAGATATAGATAGGTATCACTACCTGGAAATTCTCTGAGCTTTATCCAGTTCTGACATGGACCTCATTACAGGAGAAAGGAGTAAGGGAGCACTCACAACAAAAGGATATCCCTCCCTTTCCTTAACTTCAGGAGGCAGGAAGATGGCTACTGCCTGCTTCCAGACCTCATCGAGATGAGTTCATAAAACAGTGACACAAAACAGCTCTCAGTCCTTTCATTTTGGTTCCATTCAAAGAATCTTATAGAAATGCTACAAATCATATGGTGGCTTATTTCAGCTAAACGTAGACACTGTATCCTACTGACATATTTTCCAAAAGTGACTGTACTGTCAGACAAGACCTTGGGTTTAGAATACAAACCCTCACAGGCTTAATGGAAACAACACTTTTGTCCCAACATTTTACAACAAAATCTGTGCAGGGTTTACCCTATGGGAGGAGGTTTTGCAATTACAGGCAACTTTCTACTGGATTATGTAACTAAATGTTTATAAAATGAACAGAAATAGAGGGACAGTATAGAAAGGAAGCAGGGTTTGAGAGGGGATTGTGATACTGCTTCAGCAATATGCATCCAACCTGCCCATCACCAGCCTCTGTTAGGAACCTGCCTGCAGCAGCCTGAAAGGAACAACCTTAGATACCAGTTGGTACCATCCTGGTATCTAAAGCTGGTGGAAGTGGGAGAGGGATGGGAGCTGAAAATTGAGTGAAATGTAATTGTCCAATCAGATCTCCTCTTCCTGGTATCTGGAACTGGATAAGAGTGATGAAGTCACCCAGATAGTAATGGGTTCTGGGCTGCAATATGCACAGAAAAGTTCAGTGGTCAAGCCAGGCCTTGAGAGAGAAGTCCTGGACTATTTGGAGAGAGCATCTGAAGGGTAAGAGTAGAGAGGGGTCCAAGTGAGAGAGAGAGAGAGAGAGAGACAGAGATCATATTGTGAAATGAAGTTTGTGTACCCTTTTTGTATCTTGTCTTTTTGATATTGGGGCCCTCCCCACAAGCCTTCACTGTATGGCGTTAGCATGAATAACCTACTCTTTCAGGCATGAGATGTTTCTAAAACCCTGGACAACCCTCACAACTGGTTTCCTTGTGATTCTGCCTCAGACTTTCAGTTTTGTAATTAAAGAGCATAAAAGACAATAAAGTAACAGTGAGCTATGAATAAAAAGATGAATCAAGGAAAAAGTCATTTAAAACAGCATAAAAAGCAAATAACAAGGCTAAAATAAAAATGAGCAAGATTAAAAATAAAGCTCAAAATAAAAGTTGAAGATGATAAGAGAACTAGATAAAATATAAGCCATAGATAAAACTAAAAGTGAAATAAAAGAATCATTAAATCGTAAGTCAGCTGAGAACAATTAAAGTACAAGAAACAGCAAAATGAATACTAAAAGAATATAATCTACAAACTATAAAAGTAGGGTAATTAGGCAGTAAAACAAAATAGAAAAAAAGACAGCTTGTCTGGCCCTGAGACACATGCCGTAGTCCAAGTCTCCAGGAGCCCAGGCTATCATGGCCTTTTCAGTCAAGTTGGCCACCACTGGTGACCACCATAGCTGCCTTCTGATAGCAAGAGGACTCCAAGCAAATGTCCTGTGGGTTGGAATATCAGGGGTGAGAGAGCAGGACTTCTGTCTTTTCTCTTTCAGCCCTGTCCTTCTGTGTGTGCCTCTCCCCATTCCACCTCCTTCCATGCCCCAGAGAAAACATGAGCTATACTTTGGTGAAAATGGAACCAGACTATCTGGTCACCTTTAGTCTCTCAGCTTCATTTTGTGCGAAATGAAGAACAGTACTGGAATATGTAGCCCACCACAGAGTCCAAGCATTAAGACTGAGAGTTGCCACGTTGGTTTCTCAATAGGGAAAAGAAGAGGAAAGGCTAAAGTTCTCAACAATTTGGGATTCTGTAAAATACTCACAGACTTTAAGCTGGACTGGTGTGGTCAGAGGAAGGCAGTAGAGTGGTCTGGGATCAGCTATTCTCCTTCTCCCTAACCTCGCTGGGATGGGGAAGAGGGTCTGATGACTCCTAGCAATGAGGCAATATTGGAACTTATTAGATTGGTGCAAACCTAAGCTGAAAGTTATCAGGGATCTTTGCACATACTCAGAAAGGACAGGTATCAATCTATGAATAATTGATGATTTCATGTATTTAAGAGCATAAGATTCTTTAGGTTTTGTGTCTTTTGGCATCAGTTTCATTTTTTTTTTTTTTTTAGAAATTTGCTCATGCCATTTAAGTTTTCAAATTAATTGACATAAGGTAAACAACACATCTTGTTATCATTTAACATATTCTTTTTGTCATTCCTGATGTAGTTGATACAGGACTTAGATTATATTATTCTCCTCTCATCTTTGAAAGAGGTTTAACAATTTTACTTTATTTTTTCTCAAGAACTATCAAGTACCTAAAATAGAAATCAATAAGACAGCAAACAAATACATAATAAAGAGAAACATTAGGGCGCAAAAATGTAAAAGCCTATAAAAGCTAGCTAACAAAATATGAGAGGCGGTCTGCACCTCCCGGGAGTGTCTACCAGTCAGTCCTACCTGGCATGCTTTTGCAAAGATGCATTAAGCAGGGTGTGGAAATTGGGTTGCAAAGGATGGTAGTACTGAATTTACTGAGTGGAGAAAGAATGGAAAAGGAGGAGCTGAAGGAAGAGAGAAAGTGGAGACCATGACGGGAAGGCCTGAGAAAAGGCCAACTTGGTTTCTGCCACAGGACTTAAGGCTGAACTGTTAAACAGTAAACAAGGGGCAGGTCATAAAGAGCTGTGATGTAAAAGGCAGGGGAAGCTGGGGCAGATGCTCCTGAAGTCAGAAGCAGACACTGAAGGTGTCTGTGGATGGAGGCTGGGCTCTGGAGCATCTCACTGCAGGGGAGGATAGGGAGCAGGCAGGCTCAGGATGAGAGAAGGTGCTGGGAGCTACCCAGGTGCAGGGGCAAGGGCATCAGAACCCTGCAGAGCAGCTGGAAAGAAGGGTCTGGAGGCTGAGTGGTCAGGAAGAAGAAAAACCTAAGGGCATGTGAGATGTCAAGTCTTTCAGGGAGGGCTTCAGAAAGTTCTGGAAGGTGTAAAAGGCCAGTTTTAACACTCTGAGGTGGGCGTATTGACAAGATAGACTCCATCTTGTTCTCCAAAGAGATGTTTTGCATTTCTGAATTTCCAGCTGTCAGAGCCTCACATGTGACACGTATGAAGGTCAGTGTGATCGTTCCTTTGCCCTAAAATAGAGCTCTGTCCCTCATGAGCCAACAGTACTGATTGCCAATGCCCCTTATCCTCAGAGAGCTCTCTCCCCTGAAGACAGACTCTGTAATCTAGACAGGCAGTCCTGCAGCCAGAACCCAGGGCACTGAGATTAGTTTTGGGCTTTTGGGGCCTACTCCTACTCAAAGTGACAGACAGCACATCAGAGAGCAGCAATCAGCGGAGACCTTTTGCAGGAGTGCTGTGAAGCAGAAATCTGATAATTTTCCACTTGAAAATAGAGTTGTTAACTTTGGGCATTTTTTAATGCCAGGTGGTCATTCAAACAGCAGTAGGGGGAGGAGGTCATCTTTCCTAATGGCTGGGCACAGCTTCCGCCAAGAACAAGAAACAACAACCCTCAGAGTTCCAGTGTGATTATCTCTCCTATCATCAGTATTGGGATACAGCATGCATTGAGTATGTGCTGCTGGTTTTTAATGTTGTTATGCACACTGGTTGTCCCTTTTATGGCTCCTCTGCCTTTGGAAAGTGACGATAAATCCTCTAAAGTCATTAAGTTAGCAAAACAAGTAGTCAAGTGTCTACCACCCCTTAAGCACTTAGTTCTTCGTTCTTTCTTTCCCCTAAGTTCATCCTTACAAGTTTTTAAAAGAATAAACAGTTTACACTGATGTAAATGGTTGAATACTGTTTCGTAGGTTTCTTAGGTTGTTGACAGGCATCCCTTTATTCACTCATTCAATTATTCAAAAATAATCAGTGTTGATTATTTTTATCACTGGGAATGAGGGCAGAAAATAAAAGATAAATCTTGCCCATGAGAAGATCAAGTGGGAGAGGCAGAAAACAGGAAATTACTTTTCTGGATGCTATATCATGAAAGAGGGACACACCAAGAATTTTGGGAGTGGACAAAGGACACTTTGTCCACTCCTGGTAGAATGCAGAGACTGCCCAGGTGTCATCTAGCTGGGAAGGTGGGTAAAGGTACTCTAGCAAATCAAATAATATAGACTAAGTCTAGAAAGCAGAGCAGTGTGCACTGCGTGGAGAGCTGCACAGTCAGTGAGATTAAAGAACAGCTGACTTTAGAGAATGACTGGAGATGAGACCAGGAGGAAAGCAGGAGTCAAGCAGAGATGTTCTGAGGATGGTCTGAGGAGTATGGATTCCATCCTGGAAACCAAGAGGAGCTTTGTGGCTACGGACAAAGGCAAGAATGTTCACGTGTTGAATCCCACGCAAAGCAACTGTCAGCTAATCTCCTGCTACTCCCTCCCAGCTCCAGAACTGGTCAGGTTTAGGGTCAGCTTCTTGCTCACTCACCCTAACCCTTGAAGGTAGCCCTGGTCCATCCAGATTCCCAACAAGAGTTGTTGTTTTGTAGGCGCTATTGGCTTGCTCTCTCTGACCTCTCACATCCATTATGAGACATCGAAGTATAGTTCTGCCCAGGCAGGAAGAGATGGACATTGTGAGTGTGGTCCTAGGACGAGGGTGAGTTTCAGACAGCATGCTCACTTACTGGCACTATTTAATCTGAAGTACCCTGAGCACGTATCTTTTGAATACACTTGGCCTACTGTTGAACAAGAACTAGTTTGTTACCAATAACTCTGAATTAATGAATGTATGAACTTAGGCTAGCCCTATAATCTCTCTTGAGTTACAGTCTCTTAGCTGAATACAACAACATAATTTCCCTTTTGAGTTTTCATCAGGAAGGATTGGATGGGGTGAAGAGTATTGAGTCTGAGTCTATACTGGGATTCACATACCCAGGCATAGATGCCCACTTGTAGGGGCCTGACTGCAGGAAGAGTCCAAGGTTCAGTAATTTGGCAGGCTGATGGTAGGGCTGACATATACATTAGTTTTCTGTAACAAAGTACTTCAAGCCAGGTGGCTTAAACAACAGAAGTATTTTGACTCATTTCTGGAAGCTGAAAGTCTGAGACCGGGATGTTAGCACAGTTCATTCCTTCTGATGACTGTCAGGAGAATCTCTCCCATGCGTTTGTCCCAGCTTTTGGGGTTTGCTGGTGATCACCCTGATTTCTGTGTCATCTTCTCGTAGTGTATCCTCTGTGTGCATGTCTGTGTCCAAATTTCCCTACTTTATATGGACATCAGTCATTTGGATTAGGAGTCCATTTGACTCTAGTATTATCTCAACTGACTGTATCTACAACAACCTTATTTTAAAAGAAGATCATGCTCTGAGGCACTTGGAGTTAGGACGTCAGTATATGAATTTCGGGAGAACACAGGGCAAAGAATAACAGGGAAGGACATGGGGTGACCCCTGTAAATGCACATGAGACACTCTGGGAACCACAGAACTTCACATAGTCTATAGCCCATATCAAGCCAGTACTGGGGACAGGATTTGTGCTGTGGACATATGGTATGTTCTTTGTACTGCTGTAGGATCCCATTTGCATCAAAGGATGGAAAGGCCTGGGGAAACTAATCCATGTATAAAAATTCCTGGCATGTGCCCCATCCTTATTACATGTCAGTTTCTTGTGTTTTTCACCCCCTGTTTATTCCCCCTCCACCTTTCTGTGAACCAGCTGGGCAGGTCCTACCCTTAGTCCTCTGTAGATTTTTTTGCAATAAGACTCCAACACCGTGCTTCCAATCCTGGCACCATCCCTCACCTAAATGTATAGGCCCAGAGCCCCTTTGTTTTCCAAAGACCTTTCCCTGCCTCCAGAGGTAGCTACTGGGACTCCTGCAGGGCATGCCTCACTTAGCTTCCCTAATCCTTTAGCAGCTTCCATGCCAGGGGAGCTGCCAGTGAAATATGTCACCTCTGAGAAGTGAGAAAATTGCTGCAGAAGGTGCTTGCCAGAAAGACAGCAAAAGGTGTTGTTTTCACTTAGCAGGTGTTTAAATTTTTATGAGACAAACTTTGTGGAAATCACAGACCTTCACACAGGGGTTTGATATCTGGAATCATCTTGCTTTTCAGACCAAGTCACTGGAGGTGGGCATAGTGTATGGTTTGGTTGAGGGGTGTGTGTGCGTGTGTGTGTGTGTGTGTGTGTGTGTGTGTGTGTGTTGAGACTCTCGCAGAAGAAATGAAGAATGCCTGTGGTCCAGTACAGTCCACTGGAAAAAGGTGTTCAGTCCCAGAAGACAAGCCAACCTTGAAATGTGTGTTTCTTCTTCTGCAGACCTGAATAGCTGCCTTTTTGCAGCTACGTACTTCCCACTTGAGGTCCAGTCTAAACTGCCTGGGTCAGAGCATGCTGAGTTCTCTCAGGTGAGAGAAATTGTATTGCGTTCCCCTCCCTCTTCCTTCACACCTGACACAGTAACCATGTTCTAGAACTGCCAAACCTGTGTCAACCAGGTCACAAGCTTCCTATGGTTCTCTTCCTCCCTTTCACGTGCATGCACTGAGCATCTGCTATACACTCACAGTTCTGAAGGCTAAAAGCTTGAGATCAACATTTTGGGAGGGTAGTGATAGCGATGGGTGAAGGATACAGGCAGAACGTTACGCCATCTGTGTCTTTGATCTGGTTTTTAACCCAAGATTGAACTTTAATCTCAGAATATCGACCCTAATAAACAACACTAAGTTTCTTGGAGATTCTTTGCCTTAGCCACACATATGAATCACCACACATTCTGATCCCAGGTCTTTAAGATGAGAGCAACAGTGTCTGCCTCTCCAGGCAAGGACCAGGCTGTGTGTTCTCACCTGGAGCCAGATGAGAGGCCTTGCTCTGGACCACCCCTGGGTCCCTTCAGGCAAGCTGCTCACACATTCTTTCACCCATAATTCATGACCAACACTGTGTTTCTATGCCGCTCAGCCCTGAAGTGGAGACTCCACCTGGAGACATGACCTCACGGCTCTGTGGAAGTAATCCTTACTGACTCCAGAATAGTTATTTTCTCTTACAATTTGATACACAGCAAGTGTTTATCTGTAACACAGTGAGTCCCAGAAAAAACTGGTAGGGGTCTCCTGTCTGCTTTGCATCCTGCTACCCTTGGTACTGCATCTGTGTCTCTCTAGACGCAAGATCCTTCAGTTCACAATTACGGGTTTTGTTTTGCTACAGGACTATGGGCATAGATAAGTGAAGTAGGCTGAGTGAAAGATGAAAGCTAAGGGAGTGGACTGGGGTCACAGGAGCAATACTGCTAAGCACCAAGTGGATAGGCTATTATTTAGCTCCAACTGATGTAGCCAAGCAGGAATTTAGGGCCTATGTTGGCAGACCTTCAGATGATTTTGGCAAATTTTTATGTGAAATCTGAATTTGAAATGTTGAAACCAATTAGTTTTCTGGAGATATTAAACAAAGACAGACAATAGTGGGCAATAGGAGTCAACCTGTCAACTGATTGGAATCCATTTGTGGGCCTAGTGAATAGCAAGTGAATTGCTCAGGCAGGGTTCCATCCACTTACACAGCTCCTAGGGTGAACTGGCACAGTTAGTTTATGCTGACCGTAGACTGAGTTTGTGATATATAGACAGGAAAGCTCTATGGTTGGCCTCCCTCCTCAGTGTGCTATGAAATCCAAGTAGCAAGGTCATAAAGACCTACAAGATGAAGCTCTCTCACTTTTACAGTGTTGACTTACAACAGTGCCTGATGAATTTTCCACAAGACAATTAAGTAGTAAGCTGTAACAACTGAAGTGCCTAGGATCCAATTCATGAATTTGCTAAGTGGTTTTTTTCATCAAAACAAATGATCTTGTGTGTTGCCAGGTAACAGCGCAGCCACTATTTAGCCAGAAATTCATTCACTTATTTAAAATCAGCCTCTGAGCCTCTGCTTAAAGTGGACACTGTGACCTAGAAGGAACAGCAAGCCCTTCCCTCAAGGAGTCTGCACCATCTGAGAAGAGAAAAGTAATAGTTAAAATGTCTCAACTCTGCAATGTGAGAGAGGCCATCTAACCAGGATTCTAAGGGAAGAATTCTTGGCTTTTTTATTTCACAGCCTACCTAGAACACTGAGCAAACCTATACATGACGATGCTATAAAAATAATTTTGAAGTTTCCATGCCAAATGAATAGCATTGGGTGCTCTGCAAGAAGAGGGCTCAGCACTAAAGCCTTTCTGCAGTGAGCTCTGCCTGCTCCTCCAGCTGAAACATGGACCAGACCCCCTGCCTCAGTCTGTATTGATCTGTGTGTGTGGCGAGTTTCTCTTTACCTTCATCTAAATGCAATCTCTCTATGCCAGGATCCCAGGAGGACACAGGAGAGGTGAAGGGGAGGCTTGAGTGTAGAAAAACCACAGGGAGTGAGCAGGTCAGGGGCACAAATACTACTCCTTGAGGGATTCATCTAACAAGGCCTCTGGCTATTGGTCAAGGCACATCCAGCCTGCATGGATCAGATAGGAGAACACCAGAGGAGTGAGTAACTGGCATCTCACTCCTTTCCCCAAGGTGGCTCTTATGAATGAGCCAACTCTAAGTCAGTGACCAGGAGTCTGTGGATGGTGTTTGCTGCTCAAAACATGGAGCAAGGCAGAAAGGGTGGGGAGGGTCCTGAAGGTCCAACAGTCTGATGAGTATTAGTTCTTTAATACCCAGATAAGCTACTTTATCTGGGAGGTCTTCCTGGCTACCACCATCGCAGTCCAATTTAGGTTTTCCTCTCCTATGCTCCTAGAGCTCTGGGCCTCGCTCATTTTAGGCTCTCAGTAAAGCTGTGTCGAGCAAGCATCTAAATGTATACTTATCTCTTGGTATCCCTGGTGGATTGGTTCCAAGACCCTCAGCAGACACAAAAATCCATGGATGCTCAGTTCTTTATTTAACAGTTGCATATTATTTACACATAACCTACACACCTGTAGATCACTTCTAATGCCTAATATAATTTAAAGACTACATGAATAGCTATATGGTATTATTTAGGGAATAATGATGTAAAAAGAAAATGTAAGTCTTCAGTACAGATGCAGTTTTTTCTCACATTTTCTCCCTGTTGTTGGTTGAATCAGCAGATGCCCACTCCAGGGATAGGGAGGACCCACTGTAACTTCTCATCACAGGTGGCCCACCTCTTCTCCAATGTGGGCAATGACTGTCATATGCTGACATTCTCTCTCAATTAGGATTTCTGTTATTTTTTTCCCAAGGCTGATTACCTAGAAGTTTCTGATGCCCTCCCTGGCTCAGATTTGGGTGTCCTAAGGGCAAGTTTGTTTGCGTCTCCCTACCAAGAGATATAATATGGGCCTCATCTGCCTCCTCCTGAGCCAGGTCACTGATGTATTTAGGGAGACCCACTCTACTCCAGGTCCTGCGCTGAGAACTAAAGTGAGGTTTACCTCATGTAAGCAAACATTTCCATGAGGAGCCGCTATTCTCATTTTGCAAATGAAGAAGTTGAGGCTGAGATTATCCCTACTAGACCCAGTGCTGCAGACTTAATACAAAGAAGAGCCAGAGGTGAAATCAGAGCTTGAGGGACCATGTGCATTAAAAATGCTATGGAGCCCCACGACTTACATAATTCAAAACATAAATAAATGATACAGGAAAAGAAATGCTTAACTAGTTTCATAATGGTAAAGTTTCATAATGCTAATGTTCTAGATACATTTCCTATAGCTGAACGTTTTGTGTGTCCCCTACATCTGCTGGCACCTAAGGTATCCCTCAGTGTACCGATGGGCTCCCCAGTACTGGGCAGGAAAGCTGCTCCCCCGGGTTGGGCTCAGCGTGAGATCTTACTCACAGGCCTGTTAGCTGGCTGCAGCAGGCTGTCCTCCTCCACACTTCTGCCTAACGTCAGTCCCAAGGGCTTGGTCTACTGCCCATGCATTTTAAGTGCTTTGATTTTAATTCACATGCTTTTTTTCTAAACATGTGATGTTTACTTTCTTAAATGTTCTCTTAAGGAAGAACAAAATCCTGTCTCTTGCCCTTCTGCAGTAGCACACAATCGATTCCAGGAGAAAGAAAGCAATGAGACTGATGGTTCCAGATCAGGTTCTACCTGTGTTTAGAGTCTAGCATTAGCCTCACACCCAGATGGTGTTCCTGTTTACCCAGCAAGGCTTTTCCAGCATGAATCCTAACCATTTGTCTCTAGGAGGGGAGGAGGTGTGCAGACACAGTGACCATATGGCCCATAGGTCAACACAATCAGGGAAGGCACACGTACACCTCTCTGATGTCGGTAGACTGCATGGCAGTGCAGAAAGGACACTGTGCTATCTCCTCCTGGGTCACCTTGTCTTTGGCTAGCTGGTAGACAGGCAGCAGCATGTAAAGAGGGAGCCTCCTGGTTCAGAGCAGCAGCCTCCTTCTAAGAATCACAGAGGAACTGTCCTGGGAATGGTCCCTGAGGAAGCAGAACACACACTCTTTCCAGGCCCGGGGAATGGCCTTATATCTTGTTTTCTCTTTAGACATTTCTGAGGCCTGTGGAGAAGCTCAGTAAGTTATAAACAAGAAAAATTTCCTTTCAAACGTGCAGCTCTCTGCTCTCATATATCTCCAAAGCACAAGGCCTTGAACAGACCGCGGCATGCTGCAGGCCTTCAGTGAGGGCTGAGTGAACAAATGAGAGAACAGTCCTAGCGGCAGATTTCGAGTCCTGACTCACACTGCCATTTGCCATCTGCTGGCCTTGCATCAGTCCTTCTGCCGTTCAGGGTCTCTGTCACCCTTGCATAAACCTGCTACAGGAAATCACACCAGTTCCGCTGTTCTCCCTGAGCTGTGGGAAGGACATGAGATATATAGAGACAAAGGGCTTTACAAATAAGACGATTTACTTGTTGATTGGTTTCTAAAGTTGCCTAAGTCACATCCTATTTTAAAGATACTAAGACTTTTCTGCTCTGGGGATCCTGCAGGGGGTCTCTTTGAAGGTGTTTAAAACAGGAAGATCTTTCTCTACCATACTATCTCAGCTTAGTTGGGAGCTACCCATCAGAGCTGGGGCTGCCCTGGCTCCAGAAACTCAAACACCCCCATCTTTGCAGTATGTATTCATGAATTCATGCATGATCAAGTTCATGTACTAATTCCTTCCCCAAGGCAGTGAGTTCTGCAGAGATTTCCTTGGTCTTTTTAAACATATCTCACTGAGGGTCAGCTGCCTGGAGCAGGTTCTTCTCTCCGCTGTTTTCCTGTTATCTTATACTCTTTGTTCAGGGCTGAGCTAGCAGCTCATCTCCTTCAGGAGGGAATCACCAGGCATCCTCATCTTTGGATTAAGTGCTCCTCGCAGGTGATCGCTCAGCCCTTGGCTCCTTAAGCATTGCACCTTGTTATAACTGCTGATATAACTGCTGATTTTATTTGCCTCCCACATTGGACTGCACATTCTGTAAGGGCAAGGCCCTTGTCTCCCTCATTTGCCACTGTGACTGCACTGGAGAGTCATACCAGTGCCCACCACAGGGCCTTGACAACAGTGAGCACTCAGTCAATGTTGAATAGATGAATAAATGAATGACTTTCACTTAGGTTGTAATCCAATTTTCCTTGAAGGTAAGTGATAGCATGATGTGTAAACTGAGGAACTTCCTGCCTTTCCCAAAGTCAGCCTTTTCCTCTACCCTGGCCCTCTGCCTGCACATTGTTACTCCCCACCCAAAATTGGACTCTTTGCTGTTTTTTCTTCAGCTATGATCAATAGCCTCTTTCTTGCTACTCTGCCCTATCTCCTACTCCTAGACCCCCTGGACACGGCACCCTGCTCCTCAGTTCTACATCTTTAACCACTTTCAGAAAAGCAAGGGCCTCATAAATACATATTTTAACATGGTCATCAGAGGGTCAGTCAGATGAAAGATCAAACACCACACAACAGGAAAGTGATGATTCTAGGGGCCACAGGCAGTTTCCATGGTAACTAGGTTGAACTCTTGTTCCCAGCAGAGAATAGAGATAGAGCCATTTGATAGCCTAGGATAGAAGCCATCAAACTCTAGGACCCTGGCCTGAGGTCTTTAGGGGAAGGACAGCAGCCAATACCACTAAACCTCCAAAAATCTCCTCCTGGGCTTTCACAGGCAACTCTGGGTGAGTGTGTCTGATGCTTAAGACTGCCTGTTTCACACCAGAACTAAATCCATTCCTTGGAATTGACTCATGGGAGTAGATGAGATGGGAGACTCTTAAAATGTGCTCCTGGAGACCTAGAATCAGGGCTTAGGAAAAAAGCATACAAAGGAGGACATTATAGGACACTGACTAATAAACACATATGGGGTATAGATGGCCCTGTGCCAGGCACTGGGAATGGAGCTGAGGTCCTGTACTTTATCCCTTACAAGTATGCAGATTTAAGCACATAGGAGCTTCCAGTTAGCAAGGGATGTGGAGCTGATGAGCAGCAGGGCCAGCCTGAATCTCTCAATCTGGGTTTCTGCCTCTCATTGCTCCTCATTTTTTAAGGTTGGCTGAGAATGGTGACCCATTCTCCTACTCTCCAGGTTTCTCTTTAGTTCATCCCTTACCAGAGGGTTTCTGTGAAAATCAGCTTGAATCTTGTTGTTCCCTAGACTTAAAGTCATGGATGACTGATCACTGCCCTTGGGATAAAATCCCAAGCAAATCTGTCCTTCACATTGTTACCCCGCCATCCCACCTCTGCCCAGAGAACTCTGCCTGGGTAGAAGGTGAGACAGGGAAAGATGCAAGTAAAGATACAGCCTGAGTGCTCCTTAAGTCCCTGTGACTGACATGCATTTCCACTATCAGCTACCGCCAAGCCTAATCTTGTGTGAAAATCAGACAATTTGATCTGTTCATTTTTTTCTAGCAGTTTCACTGAGGTATTATTTGTAAGCACTAAAATCTACTCATTGCAAATGTATTTATGTTTTTCATATCTTTTAGATATACAGGAATGGAGTTTATGATCATACGACAAGTTTATAAAATTTTTGTAGTATACGTCTCTGTATATGATAATCATATTCATTTTGAAGAATTGGCATATATACATATCACAGCATGGAGTGATCCTGTGATTTTATTTCATCCATTCTCCCTTCCCTTCCATTGGATGTGTAAAGGCTGCCATTTCTTCACATTTTCATTTACAGTTGGTTATTTGTTATTGTCTGCCCCCTCATACACCATTATCTATGCTTAGGAACCTAAAGTAATAGCTTGCTGTAGTTTTAATTTGCATTTCTCTAAGCACTAATGATGTGGAGTATCATTTCATGTGCTTACCCAACATTTGTCTATCTTCTCTAGAGAAGTATCTACTCAAATCTTTATACATTTTAGATGAGACTGGGCATATTCAGGGTGGTATGACTGTAGACTTTAGTATGTTTAAAACTTGGGTTGTTTATTCTCTTACTATTGAATTGCAAAGAATCTGTATATATTCTGCATTAAAATCTCTTATTGGGTGTGTGATTTGCAGATATCTGTGCCCTATTTGGAAGTTTGTGGTTGGTTTTTCATTTTCTTAATAGTGTGTTTTGAAGAACAAGTGTTTAGTTTTGATAAAGCCCACTAGATTGATTTTATGAATCAAATCTAAAATTTTTGTGTGTCATATCTAAGAGTTCCTTGCTTAACCCATGGTCATGAAGAATTTGTTTTATGTTTTAGTCTACAAGTTTTATGTATGGTTTTTTTGTTTTAATGTAAGTTAATTAATGGTCTCTTTTGAGTTACTTTTTGTGTCTTTTGTGAGGTAAGGAACTAAATTGATCATTTACAATGACAAATATACAAATATTCTTAACCATTTGTTGAAAAGACTACCCTTTTCCCATTGCTTGGCATCTGCGTTGAAAAATTCCTTGATCACAAATGCAAGAGTTTACTTGTAGATTCTCACTTCTGTTCTATTTATCTGTGTTTCTATCTTTACACCAGTATCTCACTATTCTAATTACTATAGATTTATAGTAAGTTTTGAAAGCACAAAGTCTAACACTTTCAACTTTATTCTTCCTTTAAAGTTTGTTTTGGTTATTCTGGATTCTTTCATTTCCAATTCAGTCTGTGAATTTCTTCAAACAATCCTTATGGGATTTTGATAGGGATTGCATTGAGTCTGGAGGTGAATTTGTGGAGAACTACTATTTTAGTAACATTCCAATTCATAAAATAGGATTGTTTCTCTACTCAGATGTCTCTTATGTTTTCTTAGGAATGTTTTTGTAGCTTTCAGTATACAACTCTTGTGCTTTTTTCTTAAATATATTCCTAGATATTTTATTATTTTTGATACTATTTTAAGTGTACTTGTTTTAATTTCACTTTCAGATTGTTCACTGTTACTAAATATACACACTTGGCTTTTAAATATTGTTCTTGTATCAACAACTGCATTGAATTTACTTATTAGTTTTAGTAGAATTTTACTGATTTTGTAAACTTTTTCACATCCAGTTTCGTGTTATTGTAAACAAAGATGGCTCCTTGGTTTTTCATTCTCAGTTTTGATGTCTTTATTATTTTCTTCTTTTTTTGCTCTTATTTTACTGTCTAGAAACACTAGCTCAACAGTGACTACAAGTGTGGGGAGTATCTTTACTGTATACTGAGGAGAAAGCTTTCCATCTTCCACCATTAAGTATGATTAGCTATAAATTTTTTTTGTTAACTGCCTTCAGAGGTTAAAGAAGCTCCTCTAGTCTTATAGAGAGTGCGTGTCTTTTTTCATACGATTTTTTTCTACTTCTGTTGAGGTGACTATGTATGTGTGTGTGCACACGTGTTTGTCCTTTCCAAACTTACTCATTTTAATAAGATGATATATTACATTGATTACTGAATATTAATCCAACTTTGGATTCCTGAGATAAAGCCAACTTGATTATGGTGCATTAATTGCCATTTTTGTATATTGCTGGTTTTGATTTGTCAATATTTTGTTGGTAGGTCTTTACTTCATGCTCATGAGAGATATTGGTCTAAGGTTTTCACTGCTATCTGACTTTGGTATTTGGGTAATACTGATCCTATAAACATAGTGGCAAAGTATTTTCTCCTCCTCTGTTTCCTGAACGAGTTTTTCTATGAAGGATTAGCATTGTTTATTCCTTAAATATGGGACAAAAATTACCAGCTAAGGCATTTGGGCCTGAAATATTTTTGTGTGAGAAAATTTCTAATTATCAATTTAATTTTACCAATGTAATTTATTGCATAATAAGGTCTGTGCAGATTTTCTGGTTCCTTTTGAGGCAGTTTTAATTATCTAAGTCTTTCTAATGGTTATTCCATTTCATTGAAACTATTGGGGGCTTTCTCAAGTTTGTTGTTTGCTTTCAGTCAGTTTTCAGAATCCTAAAATGGTTGCTTTTCATTATGCGCTCTTTGAGTTGTCCTACCCTTTTGCATGGAGAGGTCATGCTGAACTCTCCCCTCCACTCTTCCTGAAGTAATGCTGTTCTCTTGTGGACTTGACACTGCTGGGGACTGTGGATGACTTCTTCAGTCATCTGAGTTTCTATTCAGTTGACAACTCCTCTCAGAAGGCTTCCTTGGCCACTCTCATCTCAAAAGCCTCTCCTCCTTTTCCCTAGGTACTTATGACCACATCAACCAGTTTTATTTCAGTATGTGCATATCCTCACATAGATTTTTCTATTTATTCAGTCACTTCCTCATTTATTTACTGTCTATCTTTCACTCCATGCCCACCTGAGGTTCTTTTTAAGATATCATACCATTAAAGGCGAAGCTTTCTTTATGCTATGGCTCACGGGAAAACCTGATAAATGAGTATCTGTGGATTAATAAGTAAAGAAATAAAGGGATGATAAAAAGAAGGATCACAAGAGAACATAAATACCCACACATGGACAGACTGATTTTCAGGGCAGCAGTTTTCCAGTAAATATTCCTAAATTAAAAATGTACTCCCAGGGTAGCAGTGGAGGAAATGTGTTAAGGAGAGACTCATCTACTGAGCTTCTAGTGTCATTTTTTGCACATTTCCAAGCTTGTTTTGAATTTAGGTTGGGACAAAGTGACTAATTCTGTCTACAAGAATATAATGAGAAATGAAAAATACTATGTTGTTACTATCGTAACTCAGCAAATAGATCATATTGTCCTTCTGTAAGTATAAGGCTGGTGAGTGTCAAGAGGGTAAGCACTGAGATCAAGTTCACCTAACTGACCAGAGGTGGAGCCAGCCTTCCTTCATAATCTAATTCAGCCTATTTGAGATCCTGTGTTTTCACTGCTCTGGGCAACCTACACAGCAGTAATTATGTCATTAAGCTATTATAAACAATTATCACCATAGATGACTTTGTGAGCTAAGCAGAGAATCAAAAGCCACATTCCTTTTTCTTTTTCCTTTCTTAATGTGAATACACTTAATGTTTAGCATCAGTACAGCCCTGGCTAACCATCAAAATTATTTTTATGCTGACTCAATTAAAATTTAGGGCAGAAGAGCTAGTTAAGCATAGAAATGATCTCATTATATGACACAAAGAGTTTAGATTGAAGTCTTCTTCTTAAGTACTTCAAATGTTTTTGCTCGTTCATTCACTTACCCACTCAACATTTTTTTCTGGCTTGGTTTCCTCTTGCAGGAGACACAGATGTGAGGGGACTTAACCATCCTCCGAGAGTATACTCTAAAGAGCAGGCCAGAACTGAAGTCTTCATGCCAGCAAATGAGCCGTTTCCTGCTTTTGGTAAGATTCATGGAGCAGAGTTTGTGAGTGGGTCTCTGGGTGATCACAGAGACACCTTTGGACAATGGGATTATTGCTCTGGGTGTCAATGTCTGCATGTCAGAAATGGGTTTAGACATTGACCCTTCTCGGAAGGGTGATTTGGCTTGGGACTCTGCTCTCCTGCATATCCCATATACCTTGGTGTGTACATAAAGAAATTTCTAATATTCTATGACCTCTACAGCATCATCACCTACCAACCAAAAAGCTGGACCAGATGCACATCATTGGGGCATTTAAAAACCACTCATGCTGCTGTCTTACCCACATGAATAGATCAAACTATGTAAACCATGGGGTTACAGTAAGAAACTGGAGGTGGCAACAAAGGATTGACTTCTATAAGTCTTTAAGTGACGGCAATGAGCTGCTAGGTTGAGAATTAGAGTAATACTAATCTAGAGTAATCCCTTGGGTCCTTCCTAGCTCTGTACAGAGATTCAAATATACAAGAAAGGGTCATGGTATCAAATCACATTTCCATGGCTGAAAGGCATTTCTAATGCCTTGCTTTTGATAATACATTATGGTTTTTAAGTGCTTTGGTATTCATTAAGGGAATAGTTCTTAAATACTAATATCACAGTAAGGTAGGTATTTTAGGAATTTTATGCATGAAAAATTTTCTGCCAGAAAAATTCTCCCACAAAGGGCAGTTCAGCCTCTCTCCCAAGATCACCTGCTATATGCTGGGACACATGCTGGGACAATAACCTAGACAGGTTGCTGACCTCAGCCCAGAGCCCCTTTCAGGAGGTCTCTGCTCTGCAAAACTGGGAAACTTCCAGAAAGTTTTCTGCAAAGAGATGCATGGCATTGGCCATGTCTCCCTGACACTCTTGATAGACCAGAGAATCAGGCTTCACAGAATTTCAGGCAGCACAGACCTGTCAGTCATCTTTGGCACACAGAATGTGGGGAGCCCTGGCCTGCCCAGCAGGCACTGTGCCAGTTGTCAGCTCTGATGGGGGATCAAAGACAGCTTAACCCTGACGTGGCATGAGCAGCCTCCCTCAGCATCAGCCTGGCTTGTGCTGTAACAGGAAGAGACATTCATGCCAGGGCACTTCACACTTAACCCTTTTCTATTGGCTAATGGGCTGTCAGAATCCATAAAAGAGTGCGTTTCTGCCATGTAATCCAGAAATCTATCATTTTCACCTAAGTATTAAGTTGTTGAGGCTGGTCAGCTCAGCACTGGCCTAAACAGCTCAGATGGAGAAGTCTGAGGTTCCAGAGCACACTGGTGACCTTTGACTTTGCCAAAAATGATAGTGTCTAGATGCCCCCAAACCTCAGTCCTCTGTGCTTGAATAAGGCAATCTGGATCCCAAATCTCCCTGGCCCTAAACTTCATTTTAAAAGCATGTTGAGAAAACATAAAATGAGATGGTGACATCTCTGTGCAGCTATCATCCCTGCAGGCAGCATCCTGGCTAGGCTCAGTGTCTCTGTCTCACTCTCACTGTAGGATAAGAGGTCATCATGGATCAACAAAGCCAGTGTTACAACAATATTAAAAGTCCCTATGCTGAGTTGACACAGTCCAGAAGAAAGGGGTGCAAGGCAACATGGCAGCTCCTGACTGAGGCCTTGCCCTGCTCTATGTGATACTCATGAGCTTTCATTTTGTCTTTAGGAAACATAGAGGGAATCATTTCACCCCATGGCCAAGCTCTGCAGTGTCGCCACGCCCTGGAATTCTCATACTTGAGGAAAGTAAAGTGATTTTGCGCATGACATTTTCTGTGCTCCCCATCCCAACCATAGGATTTGGGCCCCAGAGACTCTGGGGGCTCTGTGCTTATACCAGATCCTGCTGCTCCTCAGGCCTTCTAGTCCTTTTACCAGGGCATCCTGAGTTCTGAGAATATATGGCTACGTGTGCAGGATGACACATCCACTCTTAGCCAAGGGCTTTTCCAGCTGTGATCCACAGGCTGCTACCCTGAACCTCATCTGGGTCCCTGAATAGCTGGACATGTGTTCACTGAGACACTAACCCACCATGCTCCTCTAAGGGTTTGTCCAACTTTTTGCTGCAGACAGATTTTTGGGAAGTTCTTCTGCTGGGGTGGAGGAGACGGACAATTCCAGGCTGTGGCATTCTCTCTTTCCCAAACCACTGTGAGTTTCTCTGCATATTTGTGCATTTGGATATGAAGGAATAACAGGCATACAATGTCTTTCTTAAACAAGAAATGTCATTCTAAGCAATATAATTCTCATATTGATGCACAGTTCAATAGCAATGACTCTGTAGAACACCCCAGACTTGCTCAGCAGCTTATCCAGTCTTCTGGAAACCCAACAAGCACTGACAGCAGTGTCTCCCCCAAGATCTCACAATGTAGAAGATCAGGCCTTATCTTTTTTAGATAACTCCTGGAGTATGGCACACGGGGAGGAGAGGCAAGGTGTCAAAGAACTTCCTCTCTCTTTTTGAAGAATGTTCTTCAACAGGTGGTATGGACTGGGGAACTGAGATGCAACTTCTCCAGAAATGCTACCTTGTAAGGCAAAAACTGATCTCGTGCCCAGGAGAACAGTGGTGCAAACACAGGGAGAAGGAGTGAGAAAGCAAAGTTCCTACTTGATTTTCTTATACAGATGGGCATTATAAAGGGTGGCTTTTTATGTGCCTGATTCCCACTAAGCAAGAGCCAAGTCTATTGCCTGTTCTCCAACTCCACATTATAATCCAGACAGAGTATAGCTGCCCACAGACTGGGGCTGCATTGTCTGGGAAGGGTCCCTTGATGTAACTTGGGAAATATTCAAGGAGGGGATACAGTGAAAATTGTGAAACAGGTATACATTGTATCACCAACTGCATCACCTGGCAACCTGTCATTTTGTCAAGATGGGTCTAAAATCAATACGTGCACAATCACAAATAGAGTGGGCACAGAAATAATGTCCAGTGTGATGGGTATAAAGGTACCATCAAATGACAATTAAGAGATATAGAATTTCTTTACCACTCACCATCAAGAAAGGATAAAAGCTTAAGGTGCTGGATATGCTAATTACCCTGAGTTGATTACTGCTCAATATGAGAATGAATCAAAACATTACATTATACCTCATAAATATTTATGAATTTATGTGTCAATAAAAAACACTGAACACATTCACCAGCTTTGGGAATTAGGATGTGGTGGGAGTGTATTATCTTGCCTACCACAAATGTTTAATTTATCAGTTTTATGTGATTATTCAAAATAGATTCATTTTATCAAAGTTTTAGAAAAGGAACATAGAGTATCTTTAACTACAACATTATAGAATCCTACAAAGTTAGGTACACAAAACAGGAGGCTCCTGCCCAAATTGAAGGATAGAGTCCTTGGGTGACCAAAAAAAAGTTTTACTTTAACCCATGTAATTGTTGGTGATAGGGTCACATGGAGATAGGTGTAATTAGGGTGAGAAGCTGTACTCCCATTTTCAGGAAGTTCTTTTATAAATCACCTCTTTTGCACCTTCCTTCTTCTGAAGACCCTTTAAGGCTACATAACTAGTTGCTTTCCAAATGGAAAGAGTCATTGCAAAACAAAACAAAACAAAACAAAACAAAAACAAACAAACAAACAAACAAAAAACCCCAGCATGTTTCTGAGTGGTTAATGTATGAATTGAGGAGGAGGTTGATTTCCCAGGATGAATGTTTTCCAGCAGGCTCAGCTTCAGATCTTAGGTGCTCTCACATGGTTCAGCATTTCTGCAATCTAATGTGACCTCAACAGTGTGGGGCTTTCTCTCTGCTAAGATCACAAAGTCATCTGCTTGACTGAATCCAGACAGAGACAGACAGTACACCACTTAATATTTATATCATTACTCTCTGTTATTATCTTTTGGAAATGGGAAAGAAACACACAAATGACCCAGAGTAAATATTATCAATATTTATTAATATTTTATTATGGTCATATGAGTAAGCTTGAGAACTACTGAGATAGATATTACTGACAACATGAGTGGAGGCAGAGATTGCCTTATGAAAAGAGGGAATTTGGCTGAATTTTCCAGAAGTCAGGCTGAAATGTGGATTCTCTGCTGAATGAGGTAACCGGTCCCAAATAGGAAAGCATTCTACTAATGCACATTATTTTAAAGAGCAGCTCTGGGTAAGCACAAGAGAATGCTGACATAGTCATAAGTGAAGGAAGCTACTACTGTATACTTAGAGAATCCTAGAGGCCTTAATGAAAATGTAGGAATCATTGCTATTTAGCACATCCATTGTTGAAATGTAAAGATGGCTTTCTCCAAGTACACGAGCTGGGCCCACGTTCACAAGGTAATTGTCTCTGAAATGCTTGTAGTTTATAATTGCTACCAAGATAGATAGGGATGAGAGGACATTTAAAGGGAATTTCATTAAACTCTGGGCTTTGGGACCCAGCTGGATATGGAGGAAAATGCTGAGCTGTTTTAGGACACAGTCAATAGGACCCAGGATCACAAATGAAAAGGAAATGAGCAATAGGGCTGTCCAATATGCCTTTGTGGTCTCACCACCTTGGTTTTTCCAACAAATGATTATGGGTTCACCTGCAACCTTAGGATCTTCATTTAGCTTTGATTAATGAGAAAGAATAATGACAATTTGGTAATTGAAGCTATCACTGATTGAGTACTGGGCCATGGATCGTGTCTTTTAACTGTCAACAACCCTTTGGTAGGCCTAGTTATTAGCCTTATATATAAGGTAGGAAAACCAAGGTTTACTAAGATAAGCTCAGGCCTCTGTGCTCACTCCTTGGGGTTAGAATTAGGTCTGTGTCTCTTTTTTGTCAAGGTATGTTACGCAGGGACACTTATCTCTACAGGTATAAAAGAGTGGATTTCTCATGTAATTTCTTCTTTGACTCTCTCCATAATGCTAATACACCCATGTTAGTATTCTATGAGTTTTTATTGCTTATAACTTCTCAAATACAATGTGTGAGCTCAAGCCTCAGTGACTTCATATTTGCTGTTTTTGCCTTCAGTTTTCTAGGAAAAATATCAAAACTTGTAAATAAATTAAACAGATGATTATGTGACCTTTTAAGACCACAGTAGGGAAACCATCAGGATTCTGTGGTTTTCAGGCCAAATACTGCCAAGTACCTGTTTCTGTAAATAAAGTTTTATTTTAATACAGCCACTCATTTTAATTTTGTCTAGGGCTGCACTTGTGCTACAGTGGCTGCATAGAGTAGTTATGCTAGAAACCTAATGGACTGCAAAGTTTAAGATTTCTACTATGTAAAACATAAATTTAAGATACTTACTATGTAGGACATAGTTTGCCTACCCCTGCTCTGGGAGAATATGATAGCATTTGATTTGCTATTTACAACTGATTAGGGCTTAGATAGTTTATATTCTGTTAAGGTTAGTGGTACACTTGTAGTGCTGATGAAGAGAAATGTTAGTAGAAGAGAATCTTAAAAGTTGTAGATTTTTTTTGCACTGCAAGGTTACCCAGCTTTCTATGTAACTGAGCTATCTTTTCTCAGCATTTCTTTTGTCTCACAGACTTATAAAAGTACAAATTTCCATTTCTCTTTTGTACTGATTTTGTCATCCTTCTGGTTGCCTCATTAGAAAGTTAAATCAAGCTATAATATATTCTCTATTCTCATTCTATCTCTCTCTGTTTCTCTCTCTCTCTCTCTCTCTCTCTCTCTCTCATACTTTGTGACTTTTATTTTGACAAGCTCCTCCATCCATTTTCCATCATACTTTACTACTTAGTCAGTTGTTCCCTTTCCTGATGGCATCCTATCAAACTGTCCCCATTACAGACCTCTCTGCACCTGAGACATCCCGAGTACCTTTCTCCAATGCTAATTCTCTCTCAGTTTGTTAGTGAAGCAAGGAATGTCGTGCAAACAAAGGTGAATCCTACTTGAAGGTCTGAGAGGAAATAGAGCTCAGGCAGGTACTGAGAGGTTGGGGAATGGATTGGTGTTGAGGATCTAGAGCTTGGTAAAGCACCAAATTGGCCTTTTGACCACTTTGCTCAGGATTTTCTCCATGTTATGAATCTAATGCCTAACTCTGCAGAACTCCCAGGAGCACCAAACTCCAGAGGCCATGAAAAAACTATGGGCTAGAGACAGAAATCTGTAGCAGTTTCTTAGTTTCTACAGAATACATATCCGCACTTGGAAGTTCATTTTCCATAGAAAATTCTCTGAAAATCCTGCTATTAGCTCTTGAGGTCAATATGCATTTCTGGGAGATAGTGTTCTTGGCATCATTAAAGAGTTAGGTTGGTAGGATGTGCTCTTCTCAGCCTTTTAAAGTTGTCTTTCTTCCTGCTCACATCCACCCTAACCTGCCACCGAGGTGAGAAACAGAACCACACTTGTGGTCATAGCCAGCTTATTTTCCCCGAGGCCTATAGGATGTGCTGTATAGTGAAGAAAAATTTCACTAGCTCTCTCCCTCCCCATGATTCCTGCTCTTTATGGAATTCAGACAAAGTTTCAAAATTTTTCATTCAAATGATTCCTTCGGTATACGAGAGATGTCAACAAGACGAGAGGAAGGAAAATTCAGAGAGGGACTTGATACCATGATGCTAGGTGCTGTCCCTGTTCAGAAATCAGGCAGCAGCATGAAGAGATGGGGAAATAGGTGGATGCTCACTCTTCCCAACCACATGCATTTTCAATTGTGTTAGAGAAATAAACCTGTTCACAGAATCAAAGTAGAAAAATAGTGGATAGGGGGTGAATAGGTCTTCATTGCCATCAGTTTTGGGTTCAGTTATTTTACAATTAGATTCAGATACCTGGACTTTCAAACTTCTGAGCAACCCTTTCAAAGTGTTTACAGATTCACAGATTTCAGATCTGGTCATGCATAGCCCTATGCTTGCTACTGTAGCCATAGACAGATTGGGCCTCCACTAGAAGGTCAACCACTGTCTGCTTGGTGAATCCACAGGGTTGAAGAGAAAGCAAACAGCACATTTCTTGAATAGATAAATGGATTGTTCCTATTGCAATGGGATTGTCATTTTACAAAAGGCACATGGACCTTTTTCTACACTGAATTTCATCTGTACATTTAAATAATTGTGTTCTGACTGGGTGAAAAAAAGTAGTGTGCACATACATGGTATAAAGTGAGGGAAACATAGTCAACCACAGTAATCACTGCTAATCAGTCTTAGAAAAATCACTAGGACCTTAATTATTCCAGAATGAGAGCCTGGGAGAGTAGAAGCATGACTGACTGGGCTGCAGGGAATATGCTCAGTACAAAGGCATGTGTCTTCAACACACAGGGACCTTTGCAAAAGGAATTCCTTCCACACAGATCAAAAAGTTGTAAGTCTGGCCTCACATCTTAGGCAGATTAGATGTTATACCAATGGTATGACTTGGAGCAAATTATAAAGATCTTGTTGAATGAAATTATTTCACTTGCTACTGAGTCCTATCTTCCTATAATAGAGAGAAGTCAGTCCTTAGAAATTTTGTGAACCAATTCTCTGAAGGAAACAGAAACTGATAAACTTCTACTGAGATGCCTATGGTGACCAGGATTTCCTTTTGGGTAGACAGAAATGTGCTGCTGTGGGTGTAGGGTAGAGGGGCTCAGTCTTGATACAAGGTCAGAGAGAATGTAAGGACATTGAATCTTTGTTGGTTGACACCAAGTTAGAGCAAGAGAAAGCCCTTTGAACTTGAAAGAGATGTGTTAAAAGTTTAGAAATTTAGTTTGTGGTCCCAGGACACAAAGAAGCTGTGGGGTTCAGTCTGTCCAAGCACATGGTTCCTGTCTGGCAGTTTGAAGTCAAAGAACTACAGCCACACCTGTATTTGGTAATGGTATCATTTTAATAGTGAAAGATGAACATTTGTAAGAATTAAACATTAAAACTTGACCACAGTGGTTAACTTTGCAAGTCTAAGTCTAAGAGACTGAGCAGAGATGCCCTACCAGTGGTATATCACTCTTCCTTTCTACCCAAATGACAATGTTAATTCATCATGGCACCCTTCCTCTGAGACGATATTAAGCCTCAGCATAGTGTGTGTACATATGTGTGTATGCCTGTGTGTGTGTGCATGTGTGTAAAACACGAAGTCTTCATACTGAGCTGCATCCCCAGCCCTTTATTTATTGAATCTTGGGACAAGGTTTCATCTTCTTAACCCAGTTCTTCAAGCTGGCAGAATTAGTTGATTGGATTTAGCTCTTGGGTCAAAAATCTGTTTTCTTTTCTTGGTCAAAAGCAATAAAGAATTTCCAATTATAAATTCTGAAAATGTTCTATATCTATACTTTCTTCTTTGAAGAGGCAATTCAGAGTACTGTATTCTAGATATGTAGCAGACCTGTGAGTACAGAAGAAAATCCACGTGAAAACAAGAACATGCAGTTGACCCATCAATGATTCCTGGAAGTGAGATGAAAGAATGTGTCCCTTGGTGATCATGAAAATATATTTACTATGATTTCTCATTCTCTGTTGCCTGTGGGGGAAAAATGATCCACTAAAGCCTGAACCACTGAGGCCTGATCTGCAAAGAGCTCTGGTCATGCTTAGCAAGAAGGAATGTTATAGTCTTGGTTTTAATAATGTATCAGATGTTTGCCTCACCAAAAAAAGGCAGAATCCAGGGGAATTTCTGTGACCAGTTTCTATACCAGGTGGCTCACCTTTGTGCAATCTTGGATTTAGTCTTCCAGGGAAAAGACTAGAGGTCACCTATATGGTGCACTTTGGAGTGTCTCTTTGTAAATAGCAACTACACAAAATTATGGCAGCTTCATATTTCACCAGCCTTGCAAAACCCACTCAGGGATTTCATTTCTCTTAGATTTTGCACCACTAGAAATGACCTAAACTTTCTTGTTTACCAATAAAAAGTTCAAGAGCAAAGGTACTTTTTTGCTGTTGGTCAAGTTAGGAGATGTTACTTGAGGTTTCAGTCAAGGGTGTTTTGTGAAAAACAAAGCAAAGAAACAAACAAACAAACAAAAAAATTCTGTCCAAAATGTGTGTGGTTCCCAAGAGAAAACAGAATCTGAGCTCCTTTTAAGGAAATAAAACAAAATTTTAGTTGTGTTGCTAAAATCCCTCTCAGAAGAGAAAATTTACATGGCTAAATAAAGGTTAGCTATGTGTGATGGTACACACCTGTAACGCCAGCATTCTGGATGGCTGAGGCAGGAAAACTGTAAGTTCGAGCCAGGCTGGACAACTAAGCCACTTAGTAAGACCTTGTCTCAAAAATTTGAAAAAAGGAATGGGGAATATGCTTCAGTGCAGAGGACCCAGGTTCAATACCCAGTAGAATTAAAAAAATAGAGGAAAAGGAAAACATGATTGGCAAAGGTGCTATTTCACAGAATTTTATGCTGTCAGTTCAGGTTGGATAAGTGCATTGGTAAATGCATGTCCAGATGTTAACTGTGATTCTCTATTCTGGTTCATCACTACATACTGCAAACATTTTGCTCAGTCTCCATATCCATAATCCTCACAGTCAATTTAAGGTCATTACCATCTCACTTTTTATAGGAGATCATATGACATACTGAGAGATGATGTTGTTGCCCTGAAGTCACTGGATAGAGGGGAGGCTTGCTGTACAAACAGACTCAAAAAAAGTTTTCAGTCCCAATTTTTGATAAAGGACTGCTGATGGCACTGTTCAGAATTTCTGCATGTTTGGCTCTTCATCTCAATTTGCTTGCTTAATTCTCTTAATTCAAACTCATAATTTTATCTCTCATTCAAATTATTTGTGGCAGTAGGGGACACTTCCTGGAAGATCTGAATGAGCAGAACTGGGCAGTTAGGTACTAAAGAGTATGTGGATTCCTAGAACATGGTGGGTAAAGTAGGGAGCAGGGACTAGACCCTGGGTCACTAAAAATAAGATTGGGGTGCCAGGTAAACACTGTATTTATCTGATGTGTTTTTATTTTACTTTTTGTAGATCTCAAATCAAAACACCTGAAAGAATTTGAACCATTATATGTGGGGTAACTTCATGGATTTGGTTAATCAGGAATTCTAAATTTGAATAAATGGTATGATATCTTACTGTATGAATTTTACAACCAGTTCAACTGGCATGAAATAAACACCTTTGAAAGAATAACAGTCATCTGAATGCTTGCCTACCTAGAGGAATTAGAGATGGCACAACAAGAGATAGCAGAGTCTGTGGCTCTGCCACTCCTGCCATATCTCATATTCTGTGTATTGATTTGGAAGACATTTCTGAATCTCTCCATGTGCTTATTTGGATGAAGACCCAGCCTGGGAAGCCATGCATGGTTTCAGTAAGCTGAGATGATTGGCTATTATATCTAAGAGTACCATATTGAACCAGCAAACACAGATAATTGAGTTACCTTCAGAATGATCATTCACAGTGAAAGGCTTTAGATTTCTTTAAACGAGGAGCAGCTGTGACTTTAAAGTACCACCCGGCAAACAGAATACATTCCCATTTCTAGCCCCATTGTGTAGAAACTGAAGTCTGGAGTGGGTTGAAAACAGCCAACAAGTCTGTCCCTCCATCCTCCCTCTTGCCTCTGGAAAAATCCAAATATTGTTGAGTGGCAGCCACACATGTTACAGCCCTTAAACACATTGCACGGCCTCCTGTTCCGTGGTTCCAGACCCACCCCCTTTACCACATATCCACACATGAACACAGTGACAGATCCTGTATGAAACAGCCAATGCCTCTCAGTTTTGAATCCCCCAAAATTATTTTTGTGGAGTAAATTGGCAGCAAAACAGACCTATTCCTCATGTAATGCAAAATTCAGGGAACAAAAGGCAAAAAAATGGCCAATGAAGATACGATGACATTCAGAACAGAACCTAAGTCACACTGGTTACACAAATTTCCAAGTCTTGACATGCTCTGAAAGCAGATGGCATTTGTTGGACACAGTCGAATGTGCCCAGACGGCTTGCACAGTTTATTCCAAATGGCCTGACACTTGGAAATGCCAAAGTCCCATTTCTTTCTATATTTCCACTGAGCTGTCAGTGTAGAAAGGGCTGAAATTCTTTATTCAACACCACTAATACAATGTGCACTCACTCTTCAAGTCATTTGAGCCCTGTGCTGCATGCCGTAAAAATAATAGTGAATAAAATATGGTTCAATATTCATGCAATGATAGGGAGGTCAACAGATATATTCACTTCATGCAGTATAGTGGGGTCCATGTGGGGAAACTATTATGCAACCTGAGGAAAGGAAAGGAACCTAAGTGTGTTATCAGAGAAGATGTTCCAGAAGAAGTGGTCACTGGTGAGACCTCAAAAAATGAGTAGGAATTAGGGAGAGTGATCGTTTGATATCAATAGGAAGGGACCAGAGGTAAGAAGGACCATAACATTTATGGAAAAAGTACTAAATGCAACACTTTAGATAGTTGTGAAGAAAGTACTCATGGACTCTCCCTCTGTGCCTGGAATTGGTTTCCTGGCATGCAACTGGGCTGTTTGACTTTGAGTTGGGAAGATGGTTTGTTTGGGCTATTGGTGTGTTAGTGGAAACCATGTGAACATAGGCTCACACAGATGGGCTCAAATTTATTTATTTATTTATTTATTTATTTATTTTTTTTTTTTTTGCGGCACCAGGGATCGAACTCACAACCTTATGAATGCCAGACAGGCGCTTAAGCCACTGAGCCAAACTCCCTGGCGTAGGGCTCAATATTTCTTCTGCAGCCATGAGAACACCATATCTTAGAAAGCTCTAGACTCCAAAACACTGAAGTGTGTGTAGAATAGACACAGACTCAATCTTGGCTGAGCTCAACACAAACAGCCAAAATCCAAAAGATGATAGAATGTTAATTCTGTTTATTATTGTGTATCAGTGAGCTCTGGGGTGGCTAGTTACACAAAACTACTAAAAATGTAGCACACTAATACTCTGAGCAAGGCAAAGAATGGGAAGAGAGGAAGTTGGGGAAGGAAAGAACTGCTCCATTCAACTAGAAACACACACAGTAAAGAACCAAAGGGAGAAAGAAGGGGCCCTGAGTCACCGATCAGTTTGCTTTCTTCTGGGTGCTCACTCATGCCTGGAATGTAGTTTAAGCACATAGCATCTGCTAAATGAGGACAGTTAAATGACCAAACTAAGGAGTCCTCAGCCAGAAAATAGGATGGGCATATAGCAGTATCAAAAGACTCCTTACAACACTGGATTACATAAGGCAAAATTTTAGCTATTGACAGCCTAAAAGCAATTTCAGATTAGCATGTCTTATAAACTTATTCAGTGTAACCAGCACTTGGTTACATGAGAGATGAGTAAAAATTCCTACTCGAAAAATTCCAGCCTCAAGAAAAATCACACGACTTTCTATGGATAATACTGGGTAAAATAAAATGCCCAGTAACTGAGACTAGAAACATGCATTCAGTCATCTATTTATTAAGGACCCAATACGCACACTACGTTGATAGATACTGGAAATCAAATGCTATCTCTTTAAGATAGTCCTTTGAAACAAAGATGCATGTAATATTTTATTTCAAGTATACCAACACTGCAATTTTTTTTTTTTTGAGCAAATCTTACATGTGGCTTTTGCCTTGAAATGAGCTTTTCCTTAGGTGAAATGGAGTTAGCTATTCTGAGGGCCTCTACATTTGGAAGTCAAAAAGTTCTGAGTCACTGAAGTGTTTAAAGAAAATATACCGAACAAACACGAGCATCCTTCTCTTCTAGCACAGCTGGAGGGTAATTTTCACTTTCATCTCACAAGGATTTCTGGGGCAGCCTGTGTGCTGAATGAAAGCAGAGCAGAGACCCAGGGCCATGGAACAGGGTGAGGGACACATGGTATCTCCTCTGCAGAAAAGCAACCTCAGGAAGTGAACTGGGGCAGATGCCATAGCTACACATTCTGCTCCATGTACCATTTGTACAAGGTGACTATGACCATCCTTCCATTTGGGAAGGCTTGTAACCACGGTGGGAGAGATCCTATGTGAATTCCAAGGCTTGATGCCAAAAGGCCATACAATTTGTCTGTGAATCTTTTGTGACAGAAGCCTATGGAGCCCGAGACACCTGTGAGTATCTGAATGCCCTGAGGCTGCCATGCACTGAAAAGTCCAGACTATGTAGAGAGACTGTGGCTACAAGTTCTGGCCACAATCTTTGTTATGGTTTGTGTCCGGATTGTTTCCCTAAAGTCTCATGTGGGCTCAGGTGGGGCCTTTATATAGACTGTGTGATGCTGGGATTAAGAGTGTGTGATTACCAAACAGTTCTGGTTAGGCAAGGGTGCCCCACCTTGGATGTGAGTACTACCTGCCCTAAGGGTTAGAGGGTTGAAATTTTCTTTTGTCTCTGATTGCTTGTTGCTTAGATGCTTTCATTGCCTTCTGCCTGCCAGGAACTGTTTCTCCTCTGCAAGGTCCCTCTGCCACACCACCCTCCCTCAGAGGTAGCTAATTATGGACTGAAACATCTATAAACTGTGAACCGAAATAAACTTTTCTTCCTTTAATTTCAGGTGCTGGGCATTTGTCTCGGCAACAAGAAAAGTAACTAAGACAGCCCTGGCTTAGTTCCAGTGCACAGAAAACATCAGTTGTTGGGCCTGTGAGTGAAGAGAGTGATGACTCTAAGTCTTAGGTATCAAGTTTACCCTAGCCTTTGTATATTCCTAGTGAGGGTCCCAGAAGCAAGGGCAGGTCATCTCCACTGTGCCTCTTCCAAAGTCTACAAAATATAAACCTGGTAGCTGCTTTGTATCACTTAAATTTGGGACAGGAGAGTGATGGCAATAGCTTCCCTAGTTTTTTCTTATATCTGCTGTGGTTAGTGGTAAGCAGAGCGTATGAACTACAGAGGCAAGTGGTATCCCTAACTTTCAGTTCTCAGATGGAAACAAAAGCACAGGAAAGAGACATAGATATGTTCAGTGACACAGGACCTGGAGGGATGCCTATCTCTTCAAAACAATGGTTCTCAACCAATTTGAGCATCATTTTGTTCCTGAAAGAAATTTGGCAATATCTGGGGACATTTTTTTATTGTCAAACTTGAAGTTCTGCTACTGTCATCCAGTGGGTAGGGGAGAGGGATGCTGTTAAACATCTAGCAACAGAGAATTATCCCAATCTCAGTGTCAATAGTGTCAAGGTTGAGATAACCCTTTAGAAAACAGTGAGCACTCAGAGCTTGGTAATTTGTTAAGAATGTTCCATTTCATAAAGCAATGTTACCTGGTCCAGGAAGACAAGGCTATGACAAGGTGTGAAGAAAAACCCTTTTACTGTCTTTCAGATAGTAAATAAAGCTGCATCTTGGGCTGCCTATCCCAGAGTATCCCTCTACCCTTCCCCCCAACATGCATGCACACACACCCCTCTCTGTGCCTGCCTTCTGCTCTGGGTTCCCTTTAAAGAAGAACAATTAGCTACCTGTTTTTAGACTAACTCTGGAAGACTGCATCTCTGAAAAAATGATAGATATTCCTTAAAGATAGTGAATTTCAGAACAATGCATTTGTAGCAGGTAGCCGGGAGGACACTGCTACTAATTTCAACACGTCACTCACTATCTTCTTTGTCAAAATGCTGCTGGAGTTGTGAGGAGGTGGGACTGCTGTGATTCATTCATTTGTCCCGCTAATAATTGAACACCATGGGCCCCACCCAGTGCTACATGATTTCCATGGAAGGAGGTGTGGGGCATGCTGTTCTCCAGTCTGTGTGAGTGTTTTAGGCAGTAGATAAAAACCTTGTCCTTCAGCAAGATTTATGCCCTGTTTACCTCCAGCAGTGAGGAGAAAGTGCAACTCAAAGTCCCCTTCACTTGTACAGAGAGGGCAGAGCCTCCCTGACTGATTTATGGGCCTGCTCACTTAAGCAGCGTCACCCGAAGTTACTCACCATGAAACACCCTTGGCGGGGTAAGCGACATGGGGCCAAATTCTGGGACACTCAGCTAGAACCCAGGATAGTGGCCAAGTTCCCAACAGAGACTTCTGGAGGAGAGGGGCAAAACAGCCCTGAAAATCGAGCTGGAACAAAATGTAAGGAACAGAGGAACATCTTATGAGAGGTCAAGTTTTTTCTAAAATGGATATGGATTTTTTTCTTCCCTTCAGATAAAATAAAAGAATAAAAAGATAGTCTATCATGTGGAAAAGGCATGGAGAAGAAGTTTTCAGTAATGAAACCTAACAAACACTGCCCCATCTATAGGGTCTAGGTCACCATCACCAGTGGCAAGTTAGGTACCTTGACAAGATGCGATGGTAATGTCACTTTACCTCTGCGGCCTTTCCCTAACAATCCCACAATCCCAGTCTTAGTCATGAGAAAACCACGAAGCAAATTCCAACTAAGAAGCATTCTTCAAACAGCCTGACCAATTATACTTCAGAACTGTCAAGGTCATTGAGAACAAGGCACTGTCACAGCCCAGAGGAGTCTAAGGAGACAAGGTAACTATGCATAACGTAGTACCCTGGATGAGATTCTGAGTCAGAAAGAGGACATAGCTAAAAATTAAGAAAATTTGAATGAAATTCCACTTGAGTTAATAATGGTGTATCAGTGTTTGTTCATTCCCTCTGTCATATGTACTATATCACCATACGATGTTAAGAATGGGTAAATTAGGAATAGGGTTGATGTAAATTCTATCTACTATAATTTGATATATTTCCATAAATCTAAAACTACTCTTTAGAAAAGCTTTTTAAAAGAGCTTGGTGTCATGATGCATGCCTGTAATCCCACAACTCAGGAGGCTGAGGCAGGAGGATCACCATGAATTTGAGGCCAGCCTGGGGGGCATAGTGAGTTCAAGATCTGCCTGAACTGCTTAGTGAGACCCTGTATCAAAAAGAAAAAATGTTTTTGTAAACAACAAAGGAAAACATGAATCATCTATAATTTTGCCTGTAGGGCAAAACTACTGTTAATAAGGTTTACAGCCATCTGTTTGCATTTATAATCATTCTATATGCACATATAATTTCATTATTTTAACCAAAAAACAGAATTATCCTATGTTTAGAGTTGTTTAACCCCAGCATATCTTATTGCTATGTTCCATATCCAGGAGAAGGTGCGGTATACATAACAAATACATCAGAACTTCTGCAAGTCAGGTGTATTTCACAAATTAGCCTTGACCAAGATAATATACATATTTCAGGAGGACATCTGCTAGAGAAGAACTAGTCCACACAAAATTATAAAGGATACATTGATCTCATAGGAGAAGGAGTAGAAGAGCCCAAACTTGTACCAGAAATATCACGGAAGTCCTGCAAGATCGATTCAATTGCCCCCATTTTCAGGAAAGGAAACTGCACTGCTGAGGAATATTTGTGTCTTGCCCAATTCATGCACCATTTAGTACGTGGCAGAGCAGTGGCTGAACCCCCAAGTGCAACCCAAGTGGCCTTTTTCTTCTGTAAAATGTAGCACTGTAGCTTGGACCACGTCAAGCTTCTAGATATGAGGAAACCTAAGCTAAGTGGGTTTATGAATAACCACAGTCCAGCTGCCAGAACAACACTCATTAACCATATAATGTATAATTGCTTTTATAATTGGAATATCTGAGTGATACAATAACTTTATATTTACCTTGGGGAACACATTTCAGGGTGAATGCAATTCAGCTAAGGTCTAAAAAGTCTAAGGCTCTGTTTGCAGACCTCCATGGCACCAAGGAAGCACAATGTCATGATAGATGAAAGATTCCCAGCCCCAGAGATCTCAATTAGTAGATTTACTTTAAGACATGGGAATTGGTTTCTTTTTAAATTTCCCAGGTGATGCTAATGCACAGAGTTGGAAACTAAGATAGTTGGTCAGTTCTAGCTTTAACTTTCTTTTCTTTTCTTTTTTTTTTTTTTTGCGGCACCAGGGATTGAACTCACAACCTCGCGCCTGCCAGGGCAGGCGCTTAAGGAACTGAGCCAAACTCCCAGCCCTGGTTTTTTGAGGCAGGGTCACACTATGTAGCTCAGGCCGGCCTTGCGCTCGCGTTGTAGCCCAAGCCTGCCTCGAACTTACAATGCTCCGCCTACCTCAGCCTCCCGAGTGCTGGGATTAAAGGCCTGCGCCACCACGCCCGGCATAGCTTTAACTTTCTAAGAGTAATTCATTAACAAATTAAATCCCTGTACTTACTCTTCACAAAACTCACTATATCCCAAAGACTTCTTGTGGTCCTCTTAATACCTTTCCCTTGAATAAAGGTTTGGAGATGCACATAAAAGACAAAGAGAGAAAGGCAGAAGGAGGGGAGAGACAGGGAGAGACAGAGCATTCTTCTGCCTTCCATGCAGAACACAAGTCATAGGGGCAGGATTCTTCTTGGGATTTCAAAAGAGCAAAAATGGTCCAAATGGGAATATCTCTGTGATCCTTCAACCCAATCCTTATGGCACAGACAAAGTACCAAAGCTCTGAGGGCCACTTTCAAACCCAGACCCCACTTCCAGTGGAAAGAGCAGATGGTGTGGCTGTCAGTCTTGTCTGTAGACACAGGACAGCATTTTTGAACCACTGCATGGTGTGACACATTCTCATTTTTTCTAACAGAATAGCATGTGTGGGTCTGTGTCAGGGGGCCTGAACCCTCATCTCTATCCCCTTCCTCATTAGAAGGAGCCCATAAAACCCACCCCACCGTTTGGAAAAAACAGATAAACACAGTGCACATCAGTTTAAGATAGCAACTGGCGAGGCCATGGGGTAGTGAGGGCAGGCAGCTCAGTGTCTGTACACTGCACACTTTCAGTCCCAGAGGAAGGATGGCCCACACTTTCGCTTCTGTTCTCCAGCCTGTGTGTTCACCTGGTCTTTGGCAGGAGAAGCCTCTTGGAGTCTAATACTCAGGCCTGCGCAGTAAAGTGCACTAACTTTTACAGTTATCAGACAAGCTCACAGGCCCCCCAAAATAAGGTTCCCATGAATAAGTTCTGACAATTATGAAAGGGGATCCCTTACTGTGTTGATGCAAATAGGGATACATTATGTAGTTTCTTAAAGGAAAAGGATGAAGAGAGATGGAGGGAAAGAAGTGAAAGAAGCCGGTGGAAAATCAGGAAGTCCTACAACCCAGAAGTCTGAAGTCAACTGATGGTCTGTGTCAGAATTTCTACACACTATGAGATTCCCTTTCAGATTTAGTGTAAGCTCTGGAAATTTGTACTTTTGAGAATTTGAGATCAAGAGCTTATGCTCTAGAATACAGGGTGCTGCCTATATTCTCTAGCTTATGCACTCCAGGCAAGATTGCTGCTCTGTCTGTAAAATGAGCATCATACAAGTTCCTCCTGTATGAATCTGCCTTGTGCTACTATATGTGAAATAATTAACTTATAAGACAAAAGGTTTATTAGCTCCCGGTGCTGGAAGTTCTAGGCCACAAACGAGTGGATCCAGTGCCGGTGCCAGATGGCAATGCAGGGAGTGTATGGGGAACAAACTGCTCACCTAATGTCAAGGAAATAGGTAAAAAGACAAGGCAGGATCCCATAATTTCCCTGAAGGCACCCCCGAGTGACTTAAGGACTTCCCACAAGGTTCCACCTCTCAAAGGTTCCGTCACCTCAAAAGGTCTATCCTGGACACCAAGTCTTTAAAACATGGGACTTTGGGAAATACTCATCCAAATGAGAGCACCATTCCATGTGGAAGTTACTCTATGTGGAGAATTAAACCAGTTGGCACATGCAATTCCCTTCAACTACTGCTAGACCAGGAGTAAGAATCTCTTAATTAGTATTTAAGGGATTGTGAAGTGAAAATGCCAATTAAATGTCAACTAATGGAGTTTCAGGCTCCCTGACATCTTAGAAAGGCTGCATTAGTCACAGGCTCATACCAGGGCACAAGAAATCAAATTGAAGGCAGTTATCTTTTTCATCTCAGCTGATACACCTGAGTGTACCTCCATCAGCTGTGATACCCGACAGCAGCCCTGTGTAGATTCAGGCATTAAGGCAATATCTTGACTGCCATGGGTTGACTTGTGTCCATGAAAAGAAATATGGACTTCTTAGTACTTGTGAATGTGAATCTATTTGGAGACAGGGTTTTGTAGATGAGGGAGTTAAGGGTCCTCAATCCAATATGACTGAAGATTTGAACACAGAAAAAGACACACTTAAAGGTAAGACAATGTGATGACACAGGAAGAATTTCATTTGCAAGCTCAGGACCTCCTAAGGTCAACAGAAGCCAGGAGAGTCCTTAGAACTGAGCCTTCCTCCCAGCCCTCAGGAGGAGCTAATTTGTGGACCCATTGATGTGGGACTTTCCAGTTCCAGAACTGTGAGACAATAAATATCTGTTGTTTAAGTCACTTAGTTTTTGTTTGTTTCAGCAGCCCTAGGAAATTAATTATCCATGGGCAGTGACTGGTGCTCTAGAATTAGACCCTCAAATTT
The DNA here is from genome assembly GCA_004363535.1 of Dasyprocta punctata. Lineage (NCBI taxonomy): Eukaryota > Metazoa > Chordata > Mammalia > Rodentia > Dasyproctidae > Dasyprocta > Dasyprocta punctata. The sequence continues at coordinate 61,382 of RJWM01003226.1, read as the reverse complement.
CAAATTTCAGGATTTCAAGTTTCTGAAACATAGATCTGGAATCTCACCTGCTGACTGCCAACTGTGGCAATGCCCCTTGGGAGACAGCAGTGATGCTATTGCTTGGGAGGGGGTAGCTGTAACCTTCTTTCCACCGTTCATGCTCTCAGGGGAGAAGGGGACCATGAACCCCTCCCTCAACTGTGAGCAGGTGTGCAATTTGATTCATGCTGACTGAGGTGTGCTCAGTAGCCTGTGAGGTCATTGTCCAGTGAGTGCTGACAATGAAAGCCTTTGTCAGTCAATTCTCTGCAGCACAATTCATACATAGCAGCAGTAAATGGAAGAAAACACAAAATCCCTCTCCCCCAGAACTTCAGCTTTTGACATATTGAAAGCAGTTGGTGTTAGACAAAATCTTGGCATGTGTACTTTGGCTTTGACAGGCTGATGGAAGCCAAGGTGCTGTGTGCTTGGCAGAAGGTCAGTTCCTAACCCCACCTCAGTTAAGCAGGGGCTCTGTACCAGGCAGACCCACAGTATCTGGGTGCTGAGCAGTGAAGAACTCTACCATGCCATCGGGCTTGCCACACTTCTGGTGCACTGAAGAGGCTGCCCACAGGCAGAGCCTTAACAACTGGAAAAGAGATCTTAATCCCTGGATTGACTCTCAACACCTTTTATGATTCCTTCCTGACTGAGGTTCAAGATCACCTCCTTTCCTCCACTCACACTTTGATCTTCAGCAATGCTGGGCTACTGATTGTTCTACCTGAATTCGATCCTATCTCTACCACACATCTGCTTTGTAAGCTCAGTTTCCATTTCTAGAAAATGAAAACATAAATATGAGATTTTATGTGGCTATTATAAAGATTCTAAAGGACCTCACAGTGCCCAACATATAATCAGCACTTGGTGGTAGCGATTACTAATCAACATTAAGTCATTCATCAATCGTTGAATTATTAAGAACAGTCACGTACATCATTGCTACACTGCATACAAAACATTTCAAAAAATAGTTGAATTTACTGGTATTCAATTCACAAATAACTGCTGATTTGCAACAGATTCACCCACAATCAAAAGAACAGTAATTGTCTCTTTTAACTTTGTTACCCAATTATATCCAAAGTGTTTTGGTGTTCAGTTTAACATGGAGGCTGGTGTGCCTTGGATTCCCAGCTCTGTTCAGAGGAGACGAGTTCTGATAGCAGTAGAGGTCAGAAGAAAAGAACCATTGTGGAACTCTGCTCTGTCACTAAAACACACACACACAGAGACACACACACACACACACACACACACACAACCATAGTCAAATGTTTTATTAGTTCATTTTGCCCTTCTGAGAAAGATTTACTTATTTAAGCTTCTGGCCCCAATATGAAAGATATATGATTAAATTAATATCTCTGCAGGAACAGCAATCATCTAAACATCTTTTTAAAATAATTGTATTCTCCTTTCTGTCTTTATTAAAAATAATGGCAATCAGTGAGAAATGCAGTCTCTAAGGTTCCCAGTCTGATTCATAGTGCCTCTAACTGTCTTTAAAATGTTGGTTGTTTTAACCCAGGTGCAACCAGAGGAGGTGCCTATATTTTAACATATCCTGGAGTTGGGACCTGCATGGGAAGAGGGGGCCTCAGTCCTTCAATTCAGGTCAGAGAAAAGTCATTTCAAACCTCAACAGGTTTTTTTGTCTTTCACATCTGAGCAAGTGCATAGAGCTCTGAATTTCCTCAAATTTTTTTCTCCAATTTCCTACCTTCTATAATCAATCTTTTCTAAAAATGGAAAGTTGAACTGAAGCTTGTATTTCCTGAGTACCCCCATAATGGTACACAATTCTTAAATGATGAGTTATTTTGTACTTTTACTCCATTTCCTGTTACCAGATGGGTCACTTACCCTGAAGTTCTTGGGAGGCCAGATACAGGCAGAGCAGCATTTCCAATGCTTGGATTTTAACTTGCTACTCATGGAGCCATAGATGCAACGTTACTTTCCCAATTTGCCAGTGGAGACTCCCTGACCTTTCAGTACCCACAAGGAATGTCTGGTCAAGGTAAAGAGCCAGTTATTCTTTTAAAAAGACATACTAGCTCTTCTTCTATGGGAATCTGTATCCTCCTAGATTTATCCACCTCCCCTGGAGACTCTGGGCCTGCGTCTGCCTGCTTGAAAGGAAGCAGTAACTGGTAATCAGGATAGCACAAGCCTGAGGCTCTGGAGTATATAACAGAATGACATCCAATATAAGTTTTCAGACTGCCAACTTGACTTTAAGTTTGCTGCAGGTGGATCCACATGCCACTTTTGCCTGTTGACGCTCAACCCAAATTCCAAGGCTCTTCTGATCTAGTGTCTTCTGAAACCCTCCCCACCACACCTCAGCAAACATCTCATCAATCCTGTAAGTACCCCCTTGCCTGCTACCTCCTCCATGAAGCTTTCTTTGTTCTAGCCTATTTATTGATCCTTCCCTCAGCCTCACAAAGAACCTCCCTTCATTCTGACATGTAGCAGAACATGCTGCAAGTCTTCTTGTTCTTGGTCCTTTCAACATGGCTGTGAAGGTCTCTAGGGCAGAGGCCCTGTCCTTCTGTTTGCACCTACCAAGTCTATCCCAGGGCCTGGCACAGCAGGTCTTGGTCAAATGTTACATGCTCAATAACTGCATATAGAAAGCTAAATGTGCAAGTAACACAGCAAAAACTTTCAGTTGGGCAGTGACAAACGAAGCCACCTGACTGTTTTTGCATTTTAATATATCAAAGCTGCCATACTTCCTCCATTAATTCAGGTCATACTCATGAAATGAGTCATTTCTCAGTGGCTAGAATGGGTAATGGACTTTGCTTATTCTAGAAAGCTTTTCAGTGATGAATGATAGCAATGACTTTGTGATAATACTCCTTTTGGAGCAGCATTTGGATGCTTTTCCCAATGCACCTATTAATGCAATATCTCATTCAGGCTTTAATGCTCTTCCAGGAATTGTAGCAGTTTCATTTTGCAGATGAGGAAACTGAGGTTGAGAAGTTAGGCTGCTATACTAAGGTCAAATAGTGAACTAAGATAGAAGCTTCTACCTACTGTCTTATTCTGTTATCCCTTCCACAACAGTAGTTTGCCTTTTCTTGATGAAAGAGACATACGATCTAGAAATAAAATTCATGTGTAACATTTTTTATAGTTTCCCAGTCTTTTATTTGAGCTCTTCCTAACAGCCTCAACAGCAGGCTCAATGTGGAGCTGCCAGTATTCCTGGGGCCAGTGCTTCAGCCCTTAAAACCATCTGTAAGGCCTGGGCTAATTAATTCACCAACCACTTCTCTGATTATAAGTTGAAACATTCTTTGCCTTTCTCTCAGTACTATCCATACTTAATGAAGTTTCAAATTATTTCATCCAAAGTATCATTGTTTGTCTCCTCTCTGCCCTGTACCTTAGTTGCTGAGAGGATAATGAGGATGAATAAAGATGATATATCTAGTATGGTAGGTTGAAGGTGGCAGTAGAAAATTCCAAAGGATTGGAACTGAAGGGATCTGGATAGAGGAAGAAAGGAAGCAGAGGGAAAAGGACAGCAAAATAGTGGGCCTGGGCCCTGGAAGAGCTAATACAGCTTGCTAAGACATCTGGGCTTTATTTTATAGTGTAGGGCCATAAAATCATGAGACCTTGTAATGTGAGCAATCGGGGAGAAACTTCAGAGCTAATTTGGTCTATGAATCCATTTTACAGATGGACATACTGAAGCTGTGGGGGAGAATATGCCTTAAACAAAAGTCACACGATGAGTTATTGACCAAAGAAGTGGTTGCTGAGAGTTTTGATTCAGGAAGTCCACCAGTAGAAGTGGCTAGACCTGCAAGGAGATCGAGGAAGTAGACAATGCTGACACGCCTTGACATGAAGCCTGTACCCTTACAGAAAGGGAGGCAGAGAGAAGTGAAAAGCAACCCACAAAGGAGAGGCGGGTGGAGGGGATGATCCGACCTCCACTGAGCTCCATCCTGGGTCCCACTCAGAGCCAGGCTCTGTGCTCGGCATTTTCTGCTGCATTGTCTCCTTTAATTATTTTAATGACCCAGTAAGGAAAGATTCGTGACTCCCTTGAGAAGCAGCTTTAAGGTTTAGGAAAGTCCAGTAATTTGCCCTAGCCTGCATGAACTTGGTTCTGAATAAAGGTCAATAAGGTAACAAAACCCAGCCTCTTTCTGCTCCACTGAGTCTCCTTAAATTTCACAAATTCCTTTTAAAATCCAGAGGAAAACAACAGGGATTAAACTCTCCTGTTCAGGCCTCCTGTTGGTCCATTGTTTGCTTTTCCTGTTCTTCCTCCTGCCTGTCTGCCAGTCTGCAGAAGAAGGGCAAAAGAAATCTCTGTACAGATTTTCCTATCAGAAAAGAAAAGTGAATTCCCCTGGGAGATGTGTAGAACAGAAAACTCAGCATTTAACCTGTGAAAGGGATAGGGGGTCAACAGAGGTCGTCACAGACTCTGACCTCCTTCAGCAGCTTAGCATCTTCTATGTTAAAAGCCCAAGATCACGTCCACAACAATTCTCATCCATTCATTATGGCCAAGTATTCACCAAAGCCCAATGAAATACTCATGTTACTGTGTAGCAATATACGCAGATGCTGAAAAAAATGATTGCATTTCTATTATTTGTAAAATAAAAACAAGCACAGCCCTTGCTGACCACCTTGGATGTTTTCCTGATCCTTACAAGATTGGGTAGAGAACGTATAATGGACTTCCCTCTAGGACAGGGCCTTTTCACCCTTGACAGCTTTGTATCTTTTCCCTGACTCCAATTATATAACTATAGCAGCACTAAACAGCCCTGTGTATGTTTCTTGTCTCTTTGTCTCTGCACCTGTTGACCTCGCGTGGACTGTCCTGCACATCTCCCCCTCTCCCCATTAAGACAGCTCAAGTAATAACCTGTCACTGCCTCCATGAGGTTGACACTGCCACACAGGCTGAGGGAGGGACCTTGTCCCTGCTCTCAGAGACCTCTGTACTCCTCTCTGTCATTCTGTTTATTTCATTCTTCCAGGAGAAACAAGGATAGGACTGATTCATGTCTACAGACACAAAGCTAAGCACTGGATACATTCTTGAAGAATAAACATATAAATAAGTGAACAAATGAATGAATTCCAACTGACACCATACTGGATTGGAGAGAAGAAACACATGTGAGCCTGAAAGCTTACTAGAATCAGTGGAAACTTGAAGAATAAATACTAAAGAACATGGACACATCTATGGGAGAAAAGTAAGGGAGTGAGTCAGAAGTAAAAATACCGTGTGAGGCATGGGAGAGAGACCCTTTGCCTTTACTACACTATGAGGGTTTATTGGATAAAAGTCATTAGACACAGGGCAAAACCCAAAGCAACTGAAGATTTCTGATCATCTTATCTGCTGCCTTTGTTTGGTCCAAAAAATGATGCCTCCTTTGTGTAGGTGCCAGTCTGAAACTGTGGGACCGAGGCAATGACTGGTACCTTTGTGTTAGAAAAAAGAGACTTTTGTTTTGATAGATACAGCCCAGAATTTGAGGATGTAGCTCTGTGGCACAGAAAGTGTTAACTTTTAAGCCCCAGAGTTAAATGCCTTGCATAATGCCCAACTGTACAAGTCATATGTAGTTGCCTGACCTTGGGAGTCCAGGTAAGACGTGCAGGGAATAAGGATAATTGGAGCCAAATTCTTCTTATACCTCCATTTTAGAGATACATGGTCTTTTTTTGGTGCTGGAGATGGAATGCAGGGTGCTGGGTAAGTGCCCAAGCACTGAGCTGCACCCCTAGTCACCCCTATTTGGCCTTTTCATTAGGACTTAAGCTTCCAAACTCCACTTCCCCTCCAAAAATCCTCTTTATCACTGTGAACTCATCTTGGTGTGGGTTTCCCTGCAAGCAGAGCCTGAGACAAGGATTTAGAGCACTTGATTTATTTGGAAGATGATCTCAAGAACACAGACTAAGGGGGAAGAAAAAAGAGACAGGTACAGAATTGAATTAATTATTGCCGTGCACAAAGAAGGGCTCAGTCCTGTAGGGGATGCTTTAAAAAAACACATAGAATATACCTTAACATTTTCTCTCCAAAAAACCAGCAGCTGGAATATTTACTGACTACCCCCACTTCTCACCATCAGGTAGCTGGAAGTTCCCCACAAGAGCAGTGTCTTCTTTGCACTTCGGGGTAGCACATGAATGTGAGCTGAGTGTGCTCCAATGGATGTGAAGATGCTGCCTGTGTGCACCGACCTCTTCACCATGATTGCACTAAAATCAAGTGGGCTGCAAATGTATGCCACGGGCATGGAAAGTATCTGTCATAGCTTGTCTGTAGGCCAAATCAGACACTGGGAATCTCCTTACATGAATAGTGCAGGAAAACGAGCAGCTCCTCTGGTCTCTTCTTTCCCAGTGTAAGCTAAAATGTTGCTAAAGGCTTGGATCTTGGCCATTCAATTTTCTTGCAAAAGTCAGCATCATAGAATTCCAAAAAAGGTACCTGCAGCCATACAAATAATCAAGGTGCTGGCATTGCATCCCTCTACTGCTTGGGGGTAGGATGGGTACTCAGGGCCATTCCTCTCTGAACAGTGAGAAAAGGTACTAGCTAAGCTCTGCTTCTCGGGTAACATTAAATTACTTACATTTAATATTTTATGGCAGGCATAATGACATAAGCCATACTCTTCAGCATCCATTAGAAATGAAGGAACAATATATTTTAGTGGCACCCTGCCATAGATTCCCCATGCCCATTTTTCTAGGGTCATGATGTGAACACAGGAAGTCAGATGTGAGGCCACTGATCAGAGTTGGGCTCTTAACCCCACAAATATGATCCAGAGTGCTTACACCTGTAAAATCTGAGGAAAGAGTGACTTTTTTGAGCTTGAACTGAATTTCATTTTTAACTCAGGTTGTAAGTCACATGTCTTTTTAAAAATTTTTTTATTTTAAAGAGACTAAAACAAAACAAAGCAGAACACAAGAAAGCAGATCAGGACCAAACAATGCAAGCAACACAGGATTTCAAAACAAGAGAACAGGAAATCAGCAGTGGCTACCATAACGTCTCCTGTCCTCCTTGAAATAGTTGTCCATATCTTCATACACAATGAATTCAAACAAAACACAATAGAATAAATTCGACAAAAACAAAAGAATGAAAGCGTTACAGGCCTTCAGAACCCGACAATAGGAAAATCAACAATGGCTACTGTAATGTCTCTTGTTCTCTTCAAAATAGCTGTCCACATTTTCACACATATTGAAATCAAATAATACAGAACAGACTAAGAGCACTTTTGAAGAACACTATGCAAAATAACAACCTTAGTTATGTTCCTACCACCTTGTTTTGCAAGTCTGTGTTGTTATTGTTTTGGGCTCTTTGTTATTTGTTAGTCTTTTTTGTTTCTTGTTTTTCTTGTAATTTGTAATGTTTTGCTCTGTCTTTCCCACTAATACAGAAAGGATAGATGTACATGTATAGACTTATACAAGCCTAGAACTTCTCCTAAAGAGTTTACAAGCATTGATTTTATAACAAGTGATGGTATGAACAGCTACTTTGAAGAAAATGAGTCACAGAAGCTAAACCTGAATCCTTTCACTAAGGGATTGGAATTGATTTACGGTTATCTAGTTCATTACACAAGCAGCAGATGTGGTGAGGAGGCACCAACCAGAGGAAAGGTTAGCAGATCCCAGAATCAACCACTTCTGACCAAAGCATCGAGTCACACAGTCAAATGATACAGGACAGAGGAGGACTTGCAGCTGACCTATTCTAAATCCACTGCTGCTACAAAGGGAAGAAACTGAGAACCCCCAAAGAGAATCAAATTAAAGTTATACATCAAATTGATGGAGAAACCAAGGCTAGAATTTAGATCCTGACTCTTCACCTAATTTTCTTTTGAAATATCTCACATTGTCTCCCATCACTGGAAAGCACTTCTCACAGTGCCAATGAGAAGTTTCTTAAACACATGCTGCATGTCAGCTGCTATTGTAAGGCTCTTCCATAAACTGACTTATTAAATGCTCTCAAAGACCCTGTCAGGAAGACCTGCTATATATATATATATATATATATATATATATATATATATATATTTTTTTTTTTTAACTTGTGAGAAAATTAAGGTGGAAAGAGTTTAAGTAACTTGCCCAAAGTCACTCAATGATAGAGCCAGGGCTTGAAGATTGTTTGGCTCCAGAGCCCAAGTCTAATCCTATGACTGCTTCTATTAGAATTCTCCCCATCTTGTGCTTCAGAGTAGCTTTCCTACCTAGAAAAAAGTATAAAGAACTCCTTTTTATGTGAAGTACTTTATTCTCCTCTACTCAACATGTTTGTGGTGAACTCCTTGAGGGCTTCTCAAGTCACACTGGGGAAAAAGAGGCATGGAAATCACTGGAAAAGCTCAGTACATCCACGTAAGGCAGGCACTACAGGAAGAAGTCTGTGTGGACTGGGGAGCTTAGTGGGACTCTGCATGGAGTCCGCCACAGGTTTTGAAAAACGAGCAGCATGTGGCTAAAGGTGAGGCTCTCTGTGCTGATTGTTTGGTGTGTGCCTCCTTGCTAGGAACTGTAAAACTAAAATCAACAGACAGACACACATTAATTTACCTTCTGAGATGTCAGGAAATATAGGTCTGCTCTGGTTCAGTTGCAAGCTGAGAACAGCTCTGGAAACTTCCTAGATTGGGACTGTTGAAGAGAACTAGATCCCTTCTAAAGACGTTAAAGCAGAGCAAGGCTGGTGTAGACGGAAGAAGACAAAACGATTGCCCATCACAACTGAGAGCGTCCCCCCATTAAGCCCATGATCATTCGGTATGCCCCAGGTCTGTGGGACTGAAGAACAACTGGCTTGACTTGCTGAGACTCCAGGTCTCCCACCACACAGCTCGGTTTTTAATTAGTTTCATGTTATTTTAGCTATACCAGGGACTGAAAATGTTTGAAAATTAGTTGGATATTATCACACAACACTGAATTCACCAGATTCCACGGTATTCTAGGGATAAGTGGCAAGGAAATTGACATGCACAGAATGCATTCTACTTAATTAATCCCCACAAAAACATTAGGAGGTAGGACTTAAAATTATACTCGATTTACAGATTCAGAATCTGAGGCTCATGAATTGGAAGTGACTTGCCCACCATCACACACCTGTTTGCTAGTGGGGCCAGGAGTTAGGCACAGTGTTTTCTGCCTGATTCCAAAGTCCATGTTCTTTTGAGTCATTAGGCAGCACAAAAAGAGTTTTCCCCCAATTCCTTTTTCCAAAGTTTGAGAATAAGTTTGAAAAATGTCTCGCTAGTATTCTGGGGAGATCTATATTCCAAACCTGAGTCCAGCAGGACATTGATTCTATGCAAGTACGTGATGGCTTTGGGCCCCTCTCAGAAAGACAGTGCTTCATAAACTGCAGGTTGCTAGGGCAACAGAGGCAGATTGTGTATTTGGAGCTATTCTCCCTGTTATTGTCCTTTTGGAGTGCAGGATAATGACTATGTTGTGAAGAACAATAAGAGTATTTGTTACCATAGTACATGGTTGAGAATCAGATTTTGATTGGGTATCAGTAGACTTGGGTTCAACTAAAATTATTCTCAGTTTTCTCCCTCAAGAATTAATCCTGGATCGTTCAATGTGTGTGTGTGTGTGTGTGTGTGTGTGTGTGTGTGTGTATCTGTTTGTTCATGCTCATGAGCATGCATATGCGTTCCTATGGGTTAGATTTACCTTCTTTTTATTCTGTGTACTTTCCATCATTGCTTTAATGATAGTGACCTGTCTGCCTAGAGCTACATGCAAAATCACTTTAATGAGGAATATTTTTTCCCTGTGCAATAAATAACTTGATTGTATTTTTCAGTTATTCTTCAGGGCAAACAGTTTGTGTTAATCTTAGCAATGATGGATAAAAGGTCAGGTATAAAGTAGTTTGCATCCAGAAAGTTAAGCTTACACTCTTAAAAGAGATGTCTAAAGCCAGTATGGATATAGAGAGCACTTTGGAAAAATGTGTTACTAAATTGTATGGGCTACTGAGTTTTGTCTGAAAGTGCAGTGGCAGAAAAAAGCTGTGATTCTACCCAGGCCTTGACCAAAGTTATTTCTTGGGTCCTTCCTCATTGGCATAATGCCATAACATTCAAGACTATGGCCAGAATGATGGAAAATCCTTCCTGGATGAAGGTGACATCTGTGGAAAAAGGAGAATCCTGTCTGTCAAGTACTTGGGTCTTTGGAACAAATCTCATTTGGAGGAGTAAACTAGAACTATGAATTTCGTATCCATTCTGTATTAATATGGAAATCTTCACATTCCTTAATGAAACAGAGCTAATATTCTTCTGAAAAATCAGGAAAATCTGAGATGATGATGTGATGTAATGTATGAGAAACACCGACACATTTTAAGTTCCTTTTCTCTTGGTTTTGTGAAAGAACTAGGTAATTTGCAGCCTTGGATAGTTACAAAAATTAATGGGAGCAATGGTCTCTGGGAACTTAAGTACAGACACAAAAAGGTTGTGAAGAATTTGCCTTTTGGGGATCCTACCTTTTCCTGTCGTGCCACCCTAACTTACATCCAGAAGTCTTCCCTATTATTAAACAATGACTAATCCATGAGCTGCTGCTGACGGTGACTTAAAAATTAATCCTCTGAAAGGAAAGTGTGTTGAGGGAACTTCAAGAAAGTAGGGACTATTCAAGGTTCAAAAGAATAAAGGTATCATTTGGAATTTCAGGTATAACACCAGGCAGCAAGGAAGATATATGCAGGATGGAATCCTGATACACCTAGTACTGATGGCAATGCACTTATGGACACTTCTTGTCTTGAGCATTCGTTGTGGGACAGGACTACGAAAGCAAAGATACATATTTGGCTTCTGAAAAGCTTGGGTTCTTGCTTTATGGTCAAGGTGTCTAGAGAAGGGAGCTCTGCATGAGTAACATGAGGTAAACGATGTGTTTCATTTACACATCACACGGACCCTCTGGTAATTTCCTTTGTATTTTCCTACTTACCTCATCAAACTTTTTGTTTTGGAGCCATCCACAGCTTTTTAATTGCTTTGCAATAAAAAATAAATCTTCTAATAAGGATACATGTAAATCCTCCTTAATTTATCTTAGATACGAATTGAGGTTTCCCAAGTCATATGCATTTTGTGACGCATTTGCCATCCCAGGAGAGTAGCCTAATCTGCACTTCTGAGGCTGCCGTCACCTCAGTATCACTTCTGGTTTATGTAGCCCATTCTCAGAGCAAAAGGGTTCTCTTCCTTCATCTCCCACTCATTTCAACAAATCTGCTTAAAATGCATGAGATGCAGGGACTTTCACACACAGTTTGGTCTGCTTCTCCACACTGATTTGGATAGAATAGAAAGATATAAATATACATATAGATCCATGCCAAAAAAGGCAGTCACTGCAGTCAGGCTAAGCACCATTATTTTTTGAAATTATCTTTTCCCTGTTAAAAGAATAAACAAATAGATTAAAGAAATTATAGAACACTTCAGGAAAAGAAAAAGGAAAATCAATTGACCAGCTTTCCAAAATCCTAGAAAGATTGTTATCAGAATTTTGGCCTAGTTTCTTATAGCAGATTTTTTCCCTGCGTGTTTTTTTATTTTGTGCATATGTTTACTTTTCTTAGTGGAAATAATTTGGTGTATGTGCATCTTTATACTACCCACTCTACATTGCATAGCAACATTTTTACATGACACTTGAAATATTATTTTAATACTGCAGAAATAGAAGAGTACACCATTGATAACTACTGTATTACTAAACAAAGAAGTTATTTCCTTTTTACTTTCTTTTAGAAATAACACTAAACAGTTTTCTACATAAAGAATGAATAATGCTAAGCATTATAATATTTGAATGACTTAGCTCTCCATCAACTGTTTTTGTTTAGTAGTAACATTTTAATGAAGGTCTAGTGTGTACATAGTACTTTTCAAAATCATATGGAAGAACTATGTCCCTATCTTTGAACTTATTTGAAGAGGTGTGCCAAATAATTTTATCTGGCTGCCCCTCTGAGCTCTACTCATCATCTCTGAGAGAGAATTTCATAGACTATTGAGACCAGTACAGACCTGCTTTTGGTGTGGTTTTGAATATTGCTGGGTGAGAATGTGATATTGGGAATAGCTGGATCCATTTTGTGAAGAAAAATAGAGAGATTAGTCTTAGGCAAAGCCAATCCTGAAATCTAGATCCTTGGTGATGTTAATGAGCAGCTTATTTAATTCATCCTCATGTCAGCTTATCACCACATTTCTTATTAAAAATGAAAATATATTTTCCCCATTTTTCTAGCTGTGTTCACTTTTCTATTAGTTGCAGCATGATGTATCTTAACTGATACAATAAACCCAGCACACATAGGAACAATGGCTACCATTTATGAAGTCTTTTACAGACTATTTCAATCAGACAGCAACTCCTTCCATTGAAAAAAATGAAGACTGATGACCGAGACATTATGTAACTTATCCCGAATCCTGGAACTAGAATTGGAATCCGTATCTGTATTAGTTTCCAGAGGTTTGACCAGAGTGAAGAGTATGAAGCACATTACTTATGAGGCTGAAAAAGAACTCAAGCTCCCTAACAAGTGGCCCAGACCCTTCCTCTAAAGCCTGAGCCTCAGTGCTGGGAAGAATCTAGCAAGGCCACTGCTGGGGAAGCCTGCTCGAAGAGGGAGCCTCCCTGCTTGGTTTTTTCTCTTTAGTACCCACTATTCAATGTTCTTACTTTCTCAAGCGCAGCATCTACCCCGTGGTGCTGTTAACAAATATAATATATCAGAGAAAGAATTACTAATATTTATGGCTGTAATAACTTCTCATCCAAAAAAAGGGCATGGATCAGATCATTAGAGAAAATCAACCCAGCATGAAGTGTGCTTTTTCTCTCTCCCTTAGATTTTAATTCAGATAATGTACATGATTTTCTGGGGGTGATAAACTTCTGCTTAAGGGAACAGGATTTTGCATGGCAGGGGTGCTGGTTTGCAAAGAGGGGATTTCTTTTTTGATTCATTATTTCTATCAGAACTTTGTAACTCAGAAATTCCTTGGAGGCTTTACAATGTGGACTCCAGAGATTCCAGGAGTGATAGCATCCTGATGGACGTGTGAGTCTAAAATACTCTATGCCTCCATTTTCACATACTCTGTCTCTTTCACAGCCTACAGTTTGGGAAATCTTTTGGTTACTGTATTTTTTAAGGTTCAACAAGAGGTAATAACAAAAGACTTATTCTGAAAGATTCTGCTCATTACCATCTACCCTGGAAATGTCTCTGACCACCACTAAACCTCAGGTTGGTCTGGAGCTCCTCCTGGATACTGCAGTTCCCACTTAGCACCTGTCACTCTGTATCACATCTGGCTGGGTTCACGACTGTCTCCTCCACCAGACTCTGAGGTCTGTTAAGCAGAAACTATATCATATTGTATTTTACCCCTAAGAGTGCAGGCAGCAAGAGGAGAGGAACACAGGGTCAAAACTGGACAATACACATCAGCAAAAGTAGGACGAACCAGGTGTGTTGCTGAAGGATGTGCTCATGTATGAGAAAATTATGTAGGAGACTGGCTTGGCTGATTTGGCAATGTTGGGTAGAAGGAAGAGGCAGACTGTGAGGCTGCCACACAAAGCTAGATTTCCTCTGAGAGTCTGAAGATAGGGAGGCTCCTCAGACAGAACTTTTATAACTTCAAAGCTCCAAGACCCCTGTTTGAGGAACAAACTGTGCTCTGTCCAAGTGGATCCCTAAGCAAAGGAAGCCACCCTCCTTTATGGTAATTCACACCCTTGCCTGTTACCCTTTGCAAACAAGCCCTTTGATTTCAGCTCAACACTCCAGAAGATAAGGGAATATTCTTTGATACATTCTACAAATATATATATATATATATATATATATATATATATATACATATGTATTTTTTTTTAGAATGTTGGCCCTAGATCCCAATAAAACATGATCTAGGTCCTATTCTCTGTTAACTCTGTTCACCTTCCATCAAACCGATAAGAGAACATAACCTGGACTCTTAGGAACAGCACATGTCTTCTGTTTTGCCCTTCTCTCACTTCCGCTACCTATTCCTCCATTTCTGGAGCTGAGACTGCACTTGCATCTCCCAAAACGCTCCTTTCTGCTCTTAGCATTGGTCCTGTATAGTCCAGATGATAAGTACACTGCCAACCCCCCTCCCACACAGAGATTAAAAGAAGCCATGGGCAATTGCCCAGCTGCAAGTGGGACCTGCCCAGTGCCACTCAACTCTCAATAGTGTCACTAGCCCAAGGTGTCTGGTCAGTGCTACCAGAGGCAAAGTGTGCCCTGGAGCATGGACATTCACACATGGAAGTTGCCAAATCATGACTGTCTTTCGTTATTCTATCATTTGCTTTATCAACTTGCCACTCTCTCTCTCCTCCTTTAGGAGAAGGTAGCTACATTGTTACTTTTAATTTTTGTGCCCAAAGAGGAGATTCCTTTCTCTCTATTTTTCCTTACTCTGTTTTCCCATTTTCTGTGTGGAAGCTACAAATGGGGGTCAACCCTGACAAGGATTTCAAACTCAGAGTCTGTGATGTCCTTGTGTGGCCACTGTCCTGACTACCCCATCCCACCAGAGGGATTCTCGGGTTCTCACGGTTTTATGCAGATTTGTACCATACAGATTTCTGAAGGGGCCTGGGCCCTAGAGCTGTCAGAGCAGCTGAGCTGAGGGAGGGTATGATGCGTGATTGACTATGGTCTGACTTGAACATACTTCATGCTCTACAATGACACTTCAGCAGCAAATGCACCTCATGGTGGGACAAAGACATTTGTTTAACACACTGCGACATTACATTTAGAGACTGTGAGTATTGTGCTTGCAATGAAATGGAAAAGCCATAAAGCAGCCATGAAGATCTTGTAGTGAGAGCAGCCTTCTCTCTGAGCTGTCTGAGTCACCACTTCTCCAAAGTCTCAGCAGAATACCATGCCTGGGGCATGCTTCAAAAGAGCAGAGTGATTATGATTTGAAACAGAGACAGGCAGAAAGTCCTAGAAGGGTTTGCACTTTTGCTTATTACTAGAATGATCTACAATTATACTAAGGCACATGCTTGAGGTTTTCCACCTTTTGCCATCTTACTCTTCATGAAAAATCTTCATCATGGTTCTTGTGGTGGATGTTGTTACTGGCTGCCTTCCCTGCACCCATTGTATTTCCCACTTCATAACTGGATCCTAATTTGCTTTGTAACCAGCCCAACCCTAACTTCACAGGAGCAACCTGATTACTTAAGAAGTAAACCCGTGCACACCATTCCCCTTGGTCACTGTCACTGGCCTGGGAGGAGACTTACAGCCATGTCCCAGACAGACTGAGGATAGGGACACATGTGCCATGGTTGTGGAATTGCTTTTGTTACTGTTTCATGCTGGTTCCCAACAGAGGCACATAGACCATGTGCCACTTGTGGCTACCTTGTGATCTCAGGAACTGTCCTTAGTGTGGCACCCATGCTCAGAAAAAGACAGCAGAGGGACAAGGAGATGAGGGTCCTTAATGCCATCAGAGAGCTGCTGGATATACATACTTCCCTCTAGGTATCTTGTGAAACAGGACATCTTCTTAACTCTCAATTCTGAGTAAGTTGGAATTACTCTTATACTCACAAAAATCCTAAATGATCTAAGACTATTATTATCCTCATTTTACTGATAAAGAAACGGGCGTAAGAGACTAACTTGCCCCAGGTAATATAGTTAGCAAACAGTGTAAAATTCAGGAATGAGTTCGCTCCAATATCCAAACTCTTAATTATCGGATTTATAGGTTGTTAAAATACTGTGCAGAAATTCTGCAGTTCACCTTTATTGAAGGGAAGAAAAATTGAAGTGACCCCATATTGTCTCCAAAGAACTCAGAGGATAAATTGTTTTGCAGGATAGATTACTTTTAAAAATTATTTTAAAGTTCAAACCTTCCATGTTAGTTTCTTCAGATTCTACCTCAATGTCTAATGCAATGCTAGGCATAGAGTAGGCATTACATGTGTTTTTTAAATGATACACCTACAGACCTCAGCAAGAATGATGGCTTTACAAAGGACCCTCAGGTTTCTGGATCCTTTCTTGCATCACAGAAAGTCCCTGAGACTCCAGCATGTGGAAACATTCATGCCAAAGTCCGTTCATTAGTAGGGTTAAGAAAACAATCACCTTCCTATCATGGAAAAGTTTTCACAAGTAATCACTAATATTTAGTCATGGCATGAAGTCTGAGAGGTTCTCAATAATTTCCTAGGAATAGACATCCTAGAGGAGCCCTTCAGTAGTTGCTCTGCTATGCTAGGTACCATAGGCACCTTCTACATAAACACAACCTCCAGCCACTACCCTTTCTTTGAAAACCCACTGGGCCTTCCTGATCCACCTGCTCTGAACCTGACTCTGCCCTTTCCTCTTCCTCAAGCTTTGGAATTTGTCTTATCTCTTAGCTTTCCATGCCTTTCTGTCATTAGAAGATATGTCAGCCTCTGCTGAAGGTATCTTGAGTTACCCAGGTAGCACTAGTTCTGCAAGACTGCTCCAGAGTTGACATAGTTTAGGTGTTAAGACCCTGGCCTTCAGAGTCAGCCCTTCTGGCTCCATCACTTACAATGCAGGGTATGACAGGCCACCTATTTTTTTGCATCTCACTGTCATTATTTAAGATTGGAGGAGGCATTGCTTCCCCTGTATGGAGGCAAATATGCAATGCCCAAGGCAACAAAGTAACGAATGACTTCCACAACTCTGGAAGGCACTAATGATAGGACACAAAGTCTGTGCATGGGCACGAAGTGGTCCTGGATTTCATAGGGCAAGTAATTAGTATATGATTGTATCTACACCAAGGTATGTAGGGTCTAAAAGCTTTGATTACAGCATATACAAAACTATTAAGAGTATTAAGAGGTACCATGAATCTTCCTACAGAGCTAAAAAGGTGTGAGGGTGAGAGAGAACACAATTACATCTTTAATATGAATTTCAGCATGGACTGATTTCTTTAAGGGTTGTACACTGATTCAGGTAATGGTGGCAAGGCCTTATAGGATTTGAAGAGTAAGTCAAATTCCCATGATTTTCCATGTATATTATCTAATTTGAGCCTCAGTATTCCTGAGTAAGTACAGGCTGATAACGGTTTCTGTTTTGCATGTGAGAAGCACCAAGTATGGGAAGGCTGGTGACTCCTGACATAGCTGGTCACTGGTGAGTCTGATACTGGAATTAGGGGTCGGTTGCCACCAGGCAATGGGGAATTTTCCAGAAGTAAGTCTCCTCCACATGGACTAGGGTAAAGTGAGGGCTTTCCTCTGAGGAGATAAGTCGGGCTGGGAGGCTTTCAGAAGTGTCTAATGCCTCCGTCCTATCTACTTCCCTTATCTGTGCAGGTGTGGTGGCACCAGGAGGCTGTGGCTTCCAACTGCATGACAAAACTTAATAAATAAATGAGCCCTCCCAAAAGACTCCCTGAACTTGCAGCACCTACACTTTCAAAGGATCATGCAAGAAGCAACAACCCTGTTTATAACCAAGCAATCTGGTCCAGTCGACGCTTCTTTAGTGTAATTCATGGGGGACTTTTATTTTAGTTGGTTTACACATTTATTTTGGTTTCTTTTCTTTTTTTGAAGCTCAGCTTGATTATAAATAATTGTTGTTCCCAATTGGGGAAATCACTGAAATGTTCAAATGGCAGTACTTCTAAAAATCCACTTTATTATCACTCTGCCTAACACCAAGAACTGATAGTCTTGATTTCCTGGAATCATCTTTAAAGTGAGACAATTTCCTCATCAGCTTCCTGACAGGCTACCCTTCATTATTTCCCAGCAGGCTTTTTTTTGTATACACAGTGAGTTTAAAACTTGGAATATGATGAAATTAATATGAGGTAGCTCTTCAAAAGTAGAGTGGTATAACAATTTAGTAATGTCTCTACTAACGATCCGCAACAAAATATGAGCTTCACAAACCCAGTGACAGATGAGAATACCATTCCCCTCCAAGGCAATTACAGTTGCTGATTACACATGACTATCACCTCTGGGAAATGTATGAACTCTCTGTCAATCACTCCCAAATAGGTTTTCATTGAGCACTTGTTTATGCCCCATACCACTCAGAGAAATCTAAGACATAGTCCTTTGCTTTGAGGAACTGACATAGCAGCAGAATTAGTCAAAGAGTAAAATGGAAAGCAGTAGAGAGGCAAAATGTCTGACAGAGACACTAATCAATATTGAGAAAAGAAGATGGTGGGGGTGTGAAAGGGCTCCAAGAAAATTAGGGGAACAATTGCCAGGGGCATAGGCACCAGTTAGCAAGTGATTACTTGTATTAGCACTATGCTAAGCATCTGAAATATGCTACTGAATTGGGACTTGATTACAGCTGAGAGCAGCAGAGCTCACTCAAGCTAAGACAGTGTCGTTGAAACAGGCATGTCCCTGGTTCTCTTCTAGGCCTTGAGATTTGAGATTCCTCCCTTTATGATCACATTCCCTGTGCTGCCTTCACGTGTGGGGCTTCCTTCCCTCCTGCCATTGCTCACACTGAAATGTTATCATACGTTAATTTGTCAGCTTCCCAACTGGGCTGATCAGAACACAGCTGGGTTTCGTTTCTCACCATACCCCTGACACCTAGAGCAGAGCCTAGCACAGAGCTGACACTCAACAAATACTAACCAAATGGGAGAGTGAGCCTAGAGACTGCCACTTGCCCCAGAACCAAAACAGGAGTAGACATTTCCTCTTCCAGAAGCTTCTCCACTGATCTCTCTGCCCTTGTCCAACCCCAGGGAGAGAGAAGCCATCTGCAGACAATTCCTATCCTTCTTCCCCTATACACCTGTCCCTGCACCACAATAAGCCCACAGCACATGCTCCAGAAACTAATGATAACAGGTGGGATGTGACCTTGCTGAACAATACCTGCCCTGGCTTGAGATTATTATTTAGACTGAGAGGGCAGCTAGTCCCACTGGAAGGCAAATTGATAGGGGAGCCCCCATATTGCAGAAATGGTCACTCAGTGGAACCTCTGCAGGACATTTGAATGCTTTAATATACCTCCACTAACTGAATATCAGTTTCATAACTGAAGGACCCAAAGGAGGAAACAATGGAAGGTCTCACATTTGACATATATGGAAGGCAAAAAAAATGCACAGTAGTGAGAAGATAATAGCATCCACATGAACAAATAAACGTTTTCATAATTTACCTACTAATTAAGATAGCAAATACAATCAAATCCAATTAACAAGAATTGGTCTGTGGGGCTTTAAATCAGAGAAGCCTGGTTGATTGCTCTGGAGTCATTAATTATGCCTGACGTGAATCATTCCAACTAAAACCTCTTGGTATTCTATCTTCTCAGTTTCAGGATTCATGCTTGACTCAGCAGTGACAGGTATGGAACTGGTCTCAAGCACCCATGTCAAAAGTCTCCCATCACATTCCACGTGATTTTCCTGGTGCAGGGGTGGATTCCTAGCTTCTGCATCTGGTAGAGTGGTTCTAGGTCTGGGTCTAGAACTCTAGGACAGTGGTGAGGAACCTATGACGTTTGTGCTGCCGTGGGCTATTTGTATCACTGAAAGCTCTGCTACTGATTTTCTTTTAAATTAAAAAATGTGTAATGTATGAGGTGTTTTTTCTAAGCTAAAACCTGACTATTCAGGTTTAATTGTGATGTTCGCACTTGGCGATAAGTGCGTGGCATTTGGGTTGCAGTTCAGGCACTCGGTTTCTAAAGCTTCACCATATCTGCTTTAGAATATTAGCGAGAGCTGTCGACCCTGATCCTTACCCTTTCCTTTGTTAAAACTTGTAACAAGGAAAGCATAGTGGAAAGTGTGTTTGGATAAAATGAAGTGTAGTTTAACTAAAGAATTTCCATTCATCCTGGACCTGCCCAGCAAATGTCCACAACTTTTGAACCACTCTAACAATTTCCTTGACATAGACTGGGAAGTGATCTAACTGCCTCATCTACCTGATGCCACAGCAATTTAATTCAGCCACCAGCTCCCTCAGGGATCTTTCTGTAATGCTTTGTGCCAAAGGGTGGCCATAGATGGAACAGGGGACCCTGCTCTGAGGAACACAGGCTAGTTCTCTTCAGGGAGACAGACATTTACAGATGTTCACAGAGATGGCTATTCCAGTGGCCCTGGAGCCAGGCTGGGCACAACACCAACAGTAATACCTGGTGTAACATAAATAGGGAGAGGTAAGAACTATGGCCAATGGGAGAATATAATGACAGCTATGGCCTGAGTTCCTGGGTTTACTTAATGTTAGGAATCCAGATTCTTAGGCAATCATACCTGTTTTAGTTGTTGTTTATTTTATGTTTTAATATTGAATTATCTAACATGTACACACATGCACACATGATGATAGTGCGGGATATGTGTGAGAAGCATCCCTATCTGCCTCTAATCCTACAGGGTATGGGACATGGGAGGGGCTTGACAATGAGCAGCTGTTGTCCAGGTTTGGGCAGGTGGGACAGGTAGAAGGCACAAGAAACAACAAGTGCAAAGTTACAGGTTCAGAGGGATTCCCTGATGTCTTCCAAGGCCAAGGCTCTTGGCATTTAACCCACAACCTCAAGAGCATTTATAAGGCAGCAAGAAAAGGGGACCATTTGTCAGGAAGCCTGGAGTCTCTCAAGTGTGTTCAAGAGAATTTGGCTTTGAATTAAACTTAAGAGACTTTGTCTCAGCCCATCTTTCTCCTAAGAGCTCATTTTTGGAGATACTTAAGTTAGTTTCTCAATTGGAAGATGAAGATAAGAATGAAACACTTCATAGGATTATCGCAATGACTCCATGAGATGGTGCATGGGAAATGTCTAAGGCCTGCCACTGCTGATGCATGCACTACAGGTAGCAGTACTAATTGCTTCCAAATGTCCCAGAGGGTCCAAGCACACCCTTTGCTTGTGCTATTTTTACTAATCCACTCTATTGCTCTGGTCTTGTCTGTGGCCACCAAAGGACTGGGGCTGGGATGAATAAAAGGGCAAAAGGGACAACCTCAGAAAGTGGGGCTTTTCATGTCCTTTCCACTTTGATCTGCCCTCTTTCTTCTCAGACTGACTGATTTACCTTCTAAAAGTCCCTCAGACCAATGGCAGGCAGAGGTGCTGGAGCATTAGCTATGATTTGGAGATTACTACACTGTGCTTCGTGTTGTGAAGCCATTATGTTGTTGGGACATTTTACCAATGTCACACTTCACTTTGTGGGTATAGAAACAGCTTCTGAGTAGCTGTTGTTGATGCACTTGAAAGCTGTAAAAGCTTTGCTGTCAATCTCTGAGTTATCTCACTCCTGGAACCACTGTGCCCCTTTGCTAAAACTTTATAACCCATTTGTGCTTCTTCCAAAGCACTGACCACAGCTGCTACCTCCTCTAGGCACTTTCAGGTCTCCTTTACTTTTGGCCTCTCTCAGCAGTAATTTGTCATACAATTCAAGATGACACTGTGCTCCACTGAACTGTAATCTTATCTGTAGTCTTTCGTGAAGCCCTTCCCCAAGTAGAGAGGATTCCTCCTCTTCTGACCTCCTGTCAGGGCCTGAAAGCTGTTTGAGGAGTGGAAAGAGCAACATACTTCAGAATTACAAAGCTCTGTTTCCACACTACCTTGTTATGTTAGCATGACTTGGCCAGTCTCTCTGAGTCTGTTTCCTTATTTGTAAAAGGAAGGAATAGTCCTTAATTTCCAGGGTTAACTGGGAGATTAAGCAGTATGCATGGCATCTGGTATATACTGGGGTTCTGTGGAGAGCGGTGAAACCATGTGCTTGTAAATGTTCTCTTGGTTCCTCTGTCACATTTCTAGGACTTTGAATTGCATTATTTGATTCACTGAATGTAACTGCCTGAATTTTTTCTCTCCCCAGAATCCCTGCATTGCTTCTTTAAAATATTTCCTTTATGTTCAAAATGAAATTAATAAATATACTAATAGCACAAAAATCCAAATATCTCAGGATTGGCATTGTGAGAGGGCTCAGAGACAAACTAACAAATAATCCAATTGCTGAAAATGTCAACCCTTGAAAGGTTTTGCTCTCAATTTTCAAAACAAATGCAAAGTTCCATCTTTCTTTTTCCCATGTAAACATTGTTAGGATCTAAAACTAAGGCAAACTGTGTTCCTTTGAAAACCCCCAAATTTTCCTTGAACCCACTTAATTACCATCTCATCATGGTTTTGCAGAGTTCACTTCACTACTGATTGCAACATACAGCTTATCCTGGCTTCTGACGATGCTAACAACAAGCCAGAAGGAGATACCCAGAAGAGTCCAGCCCATATATTTCTCATTATTTTAAAGGAGGACTTTCTTAGACTTTTCTTGCATGCTCCAAATGCAGAGTGATTAGTTCAAAGGAGTTCACAGTTCAGACTAGAGAGAAAGAACTGTAAACTGAAGGTGATAACCATGGCTGTCAAAACAGCATGCTTATTTCCCTGGGAGAAAACTACTGAAAGACGAAAAAAGCAAAAAGAAAAGAAAAAAAAAATCTGAATCCTCACACGTGATGAGGATGGAGCAGGTCAAGGTCTGGGGCTGACAAGTCAATTGCCAGGCTGCAACTCCTCAAATCAGCCATCACCAAGGACGGCCCTCGCTTCCTGGGCACACAGGCATGCCAAGAGCCCGGGGAGAGGAAGCACTTAGTTTGTAAAACTGGGATTCCAGTGTGTACAGAATGGCCACCTAGTGTTCTGAAGCCAATTACCTGTTAGCAGAACTAGCACAGAGCAAACAGCTTCCAGGAGGAGATCTGAGATTTGCGTCCTAATGAAACTCTTGGCTCTCTCATTAAAAATAAATGTCGGCATCCTTTCTAAACATTTGGGGATGACATCCACATACGGCAGGGAAGAAAGAGAAAGTGTTGTGAGTCCTGATGCACCACACACCACAGAGCCAGGCTTAATTGGATTACCTCTAATTAGGTGATTCTAGTGGAAAGCGAAGAGTACTGAGGACACGTTCTTAGAGAAAGGACAGAACAGTCTTTGTAATTAGAGACAGACTGGTGATAAGGCACCTTGTGGCCTGGGTGCTTTGTCAGCAAGAGTTTGTTCTTTTGCCCACCCACCTACCAGTGCCAGAGTGGAAACCCTGGACACACTCTAGGCACATTTCCTAGCCATGTGACAGGGGCAAGTTACTCAACTTCCTGGGTCTCAATTTCTGCCTTAGCTGGATGATTAAAATGACATTTACCTTCCTTGGCTGTCCTTGAAGATTACATGAGTTATCACTTATGAAACCCTCAAAATAGTGTCTGGAATTTAGAAAATATTCATAAATAGTTGCTGTTTCTATTATTATGATTCTCTCACATACCCATTCTTCATTTATTCATTCAAACAGCATTTCTTGGGTGTTTTCAACATTTCCAGTTTGGGCTAGGCAAATCTACTGATTGGAGCATGGAGTCAATAGCCTCCTGCTACTTTAAAAATAAAGACTCCTTTGATTCCCAGTCACATCTTCAGAAGAGGTGCCTATTCTTTCCTCTCTCTTCTTTGGTAGAACTGGCCTTCCTCCAGTTTCTGACTAGCCATGCTGTACCCTACCTCCCCCAGGACCTTTCATGGGGCTATGCCTTCAACTTAGGGTGCTCTCAGAGGGCAGAATCAACATCTGTCTTTGTTCTTGAACCCAAAGTGCCTAACACATTGCCTAGTTTGTACTAGGTGCTTAGCTAATAGACATTGAACTAATGAATAAATTAATTGAAATTTCAAAATATTAACACATGTGACAGTGGATGATACTAGTCAGTATTTATTTAGTGCTTACTCTGTACCAGGCACCATTCTAAGAACTTTTCTTGTAATACACACAGCTATTTCATCTTGAGTGGAATGGAGTGGAGAGGAGAGGAATGAAATGAATTAGAAGAGAATATGTGAGGAATATCTAGGTTAGGCTAAACTAGATGACCCTAGCTTAGGTGTACAAGAGAAGGAGACCTGTCAAGAAACTACTGAAATTGGTGGGGTATACACCAGGACAGAGAAGAGTAGACCGTCCTCTAGCAGCGAGATGTGGCATCCCAAATGTATTTGCAGATGTTGTGAAGGCCTCAAGAGGTGACCAAAACCTGAAAGGAGGGCTGAACGACCAATGGGAATTGTCTGAAAGAAGTATGTAGGGCCACTCAAGAAAGGGGAAGGCCTGGGGGGGCCTGGGAGTGTGAGACCAGGCCAGAGGGAAGGTGCAGGGAGAGGTGGGGTGGGGCTGGGAGGTGAGCAGGGCTGGAGAACTTGGGTGGCCATGGGCCAGCCACACTGTGCCCGAAGGCTTTATTGTTTGTTTGTTTGTGTTTTTTTGCGGCACCAGGGTTTGAACTCACAACCTCGCACCTGCCAGACAGGAGCTTAGGCCACCGACCCAAACTCCCGGCTGCCCGAAGGCTTTAAAATGGACAGTCTGATCTGAGGTTCCGAAATATACCTCAGGAGCAGTGCTGTGTCTAGATGGGATGAGACCAGGCAGAAGACAGGAAGGAAAATCAGGAGACTGCTCCAGGAGTTTAGACCTGAGCTCCTGCAATAGTACAGTTAGGGGAGGAAGGCTAGATTAAAAGAAGATGGAGGAGGAAAGGAGACACAGGGAAGGCTGGAACTCCAGGAGCAGACCTCCTCTGGGAGTGTTTCAGGGGGTACAGGGAAGACAAGGGAGCAGTAGAATAAGTAGCCAACAAGCAGCGGGAGTGAGAGGTGTCAGTCCCAGTAAAACTCAGACAGCAGTTTTATGAGAATTGGATGTGATGTTTGTATGTGCAGGTGTGGGGGATGAGAATCCACAGGTGGAGTTGAAGATGTGAAGATGGGAGGACAGGGCCTCACAGTGCAGGGAAGGACAAGGGCTAGGGGAAGACCTGGTAACGGTAGGCAGGATGGCGCCTGTGGCTGCCTGATTCTCCTAGCTGTGACCTGAAACCCTTGCCAAGTCTGGGAGCCTATTGACCCCAACAGGTCTGCTAGAAACCCTGAGTTTTGTGTTCTAATCTATCTGTCTTGTCACCACCTGTGCTCTCCGAGATATTTTGAGGTTTTTGGTAAGACCAGCTTCTACCATTCCACCCACAGCCCCTGGGGCAGCTGCCTCGCTGCTTTCTTCAATCACCCAGTGTCTTCCTTGTCTTCTATCTCAGGAATCCCAGAGCCAACTCCCCAGAGAAGATCCCAGTCCTGACCAATGCCTGCCAGCCCTGTGCAACCCAGCCCTGGGGCCAATTCCTGGACAAGGCTCAGCAGGTGGACCAGACGTCTTCCTGTCACTTGACTGTCCCAAGCACATTGCCACTGCAGCCCGTTTACAGGTATGCATAACACCCTCCTGCCTGCATTGCCTGCTTGGCCTTCAGTTTTGCCAGTAAGTCCTTCTTGGAGATGCTTTCGCTTGGTACCCTGCTCAGCCAAGACACCCAGTCACACGCTCCCACTGGCATTCCTGTTTCTCTCATTTGTCAGGATTGTCATCCAAATAATTAGTTACATGTAATTACTATGTACTGCAAACATGAACTAATAAAACAAAAACAAAACAACCAAAAAAAATCACCAATAATTAGTTGCATAATTATGGTCTTAATGCCTGACTCCCCTGCCTGACTGTAATTCCTATGAGATTAGGAAGCAGGGAAAACAGAGCCAGGCACAGAGCTTACTCTCAATAAATGCTGTCCTTGTTCAATAAACAAATGAATAAATAACTGATGCAACCACACCTCCATGATCAAATAGCCAGAAAAAAGTAAAATCAAGATTCAAATCACCTGTTCTGCTGAGACTTCAGGCTGGACCAGTTAGGAAATTATTCCTAATGGAGAATTTGCTCTTGGATTTATAAGAGAGTTGCCCCCAGGGAGGGAGAGGGATGGGGAAGGTGAGAAGGATTCTAACACATCAGTGCATGTCAGTTTTCAGAGAATCCTGGATGGCTCAGCAGAAAACTGGAGTGAAGACTGTGCTTCTGAAATGTTAAACATTGTTTAATAATTTGGCATTGTATGATGAGAGGTTTCTGTCAACATTGAACATACAGCACTCCAGCTGGCTGAGAAATGAACAGGGGTGGTTTTGAAAAATTCACGGGTTCTCTTGGGGAACGCTAACTAATCTGATTTTAATGCCTCATACAGTGCTTTGGAATTGTACTCATTCACTTCGAAATGTGCTTGCTAGAATTAACTAGGTAGTCTCTCCCAGAGGAGATGCAGAATCCTCCATAAACAGCACACATTTATTTATTAGAATGGAGAGTGCATTCCAGGAGGGAGTGCAAAGAATTTATGGCAATCAAGATCATTTATGGAGAGCTCACCTTCTCCCTCACCCACACCTTACCTTCCTCGGTATTGAACAACACTGTCTGAACCGGTAACTCCCAAACCTGCCCTGAGTTTAAGTGACTTGCCTGGACCCCAACTTCTAGCATGGAGCAGAGCAGCCCTGGGAATCTGAGGCTTTTTCTGGGTGGTTCTGGAGTTGGTACCTGTAGGGGGTTGATTAATGGTCTACTTGAGCGGGAACGCCTAGCTGAATTAAGTCAGCATGATTCTGGGCATGGAAGACCCACCTGAGGTTGTTACTAGAATGGCACAAAGGGAGAATGGTAGTGGAAGATTGTATGCTGCTGATTTTCCTGAAGAAACTATTTTTTTGGCTGGCACAGAGTCTTCACCCTGCTGGCGTAGACCTTTTAGCTTCCACCACTGGCCATTGGGACTTTCTGTGCACATCCTTAGTAGGGAATTGCATGGGACATTTTCATGGGCTCTAAGCCCTTGACTAGATCCTTTGGGTCTCCAGTGCACAGTTTGTACTCTTCTACATCTGGCTCTAGAAAACATCGCCTAATACAGGGTCAGTTCTATCAACGTTTCGGAAATGAGGAGTCAGTAGTAGCTTTCTGTAGTTGTCAAGGGCCAATTCCAAATTGACTGGTGTTGGGGTAGGGGTGCTGAGGGGTATTTTTGCAGGTGAGGTCTCCAAAGAAAGCACTTGGACTGACATAGGCAATAGCAGCAAGCAACAGCATCTTTATTATGCAGTTCTTATATATTGGTCATTATCAAGTTTACATTCTTGTGTACTGTCATAACTGTGCAATGCATGCATGGTTGTCTATGCTAAGTCATGCTTATAAAAGTGTACCCCACTGTGCACCTGGGCCAAACAGTGGGGTCACATCCTGAAGAGGCTCCCCAAAACTGGTTACCTCCTTGAACACACTTTCCAAAAGGGCCTGTGGTAGTTGACAGGCTCAAAGCTCAGTGCATGTAGCAGAGTATAGGTAGCAGTTGCTTTGGCCCACCCTCCGCATTTCAGAAGAGCCTCATACTGAGACCTGCTGCCCCATCTATAACGGTTACATCTCTAGGCCCAATTTAGTGTGTATTGCAGAGGAAACATCACCACACAAGTCTCAGTGCTGGATACAAATGCAGAAATGTACCCTAGTGTTGTTGATTCAGCATTGTTGTATTTTTTTATGCACCAGAAGACTCAAAAGTAGAAATAGCCCAGACTCTCTGCTTAAAAGAATGGGAGAAGGAAGGAGAACATTCACAAACCAGGGGATTTCAACAAGATAGAAGGAATGCTGAGGAGGGATAAACAGGAGGAAACAATCATACAATTAAAAAAAAATCGGTCAGAAAATATTTTATAGGAACTGTGTGCCATGTACTAATTAAGAAGGATACAACTCCATAGACAGGACTAAACTAGATCTTCAAAGTCTGTAAGACTTTTGAGCATTTATTATATACAATACACCTTATGCCAAACCCTGAAAGAAACATTTGCAGACTATTAATCACCTTTTTTGGTCTATAGAGAGTGGGGAAGTGGTACATGGATGTGGGAAATAGCACCAAAGTAGGAGAAAGAAGCAGGGTTCAGGATCCCCAGGAGGAAGAGTCAGGAGGGTAGATGGGGCAGGCACTGGTCTGCAGGATTTGCAGCAGGGAGATAGTAAGAGAGGAGTTGGGAAATGTTTTAATGGTGATGGGTTATGTTACTCAGAGTTGTTCATTTAGAAACAACAAACAAATTTTTAAAAAGGAAATAAAAGGGCTGGGAATTTCGCTCCGTGGTCTAAGCACCTACCTGGCAGGCACGAGGTTGTGAGTTTGATCCCCAGTACCAAATAAATAAATAAATAAAGATAAAAATAAAAAAAGAAAAAGAAAATAAAACATGGAAACTAAAATGTGCCCCAAATCACTAGACATCTGATGAATTAAAACGAACTGCCTGGGTAAGTGGAAAACTACTTCAGTGACTGAGACATAACTTCCCCCAAAAAGCCACATTATGTGGGTGCTGAAACCAAGCAGCAATAGGACTTTAACTTAAACACTCAGAATGAACCAGGTGGAACATGCTTTGTCAGCAAATCAGGGTTAGGACAAAGAGGAAATCCAGGGAAAGCAGCTACCTTGTGGCAGACCTTGTTCTTATTACATTCATTTTCTCTAATTATCAAATCCTGCAAAACAGGTTCTGCATTTTACTTCCATGGTCAGGAGGAGAACCTAGGGCTTGGTGTTAAACCTTCCTAGGTCCACAAAGTGATAGAGCCAGGTCCAGTTCGCCATAAAATCTGAGCTTTCCCCTAAACATACTGCAATTCTCTTAGAGTGCAGATGGTGGAGGATTACATTTTCTAAAAAGGGAGCTGACTTTGCAGCCAAGGTAAACATCAAGGGGAGTGAGGCTTCACGACATGGGACTCATTGATCCAAAGGCCACGTGTACCCAGGCCTGTCCTATGCCACCATGTTTAGCATTAGCAGAGCGGTGCCCCTGGGGGAACAAAAGTGGTGACAGAATGTGTGCTGGAAGTCTGTTTGGCAAGGGCCATGTGGAGTATACTGTGTTCTGAAAGACGCATGGGACTTGGATATGCGCAGAAAGGCAGACAACTTTCTGTGGGAATTCAGGAACCCAGCGTGAGCATTCGTCAGGATTGTGGATGAATAGCACACACAACATGTTTTTGCTCAGAGGAAAGAGATAAACACTTCAAAATACTACTCCCTCCTTGATTATAAAAATAACATGCTTACTGCAAAAATCCTTGAAAAAGCAGGAAAGTATAAACAGAGATTTAAAGGTTATCCATCATTTTTGGGATCTATCCTGACAGAGTTTGTTCCATGCACTTTGAAAAAACAAAGCATATCCACAATTGGATTACATATGCATGGTATGCACCATATTGTGTCTTTTTTTTTAATTTAAGAAATACTGAGAGTATTGTTCACCTAATATGTTTTTCAATAATCTGGATTTCCATGATAACACAGTGCCACGTCAAGGGCCTCCCGTGTTCTTTTCTGGTCCCTTGAATATGTCAACCTGTGCCGGAAGATGCAGACCATGACTGTTTGGGATGGAGAGGTGTGATGCCCAACGCCTCCTAGCTCCTCTTGGTGACTTTTTCTTGCTGCCTGGACGTGTTCACTGTCTTCCCATGGTGTGAGTGGTCTCGCTCGGATTGGTGTAAAGGGGAAAACACACTGCTCTCCTCTTAGAGGTAAAAGACCAGAAACGCCTTTACCCCTGCCATGCTATAAACACAGTACTTTAAGGATTTTAGAAGACACTATCTAGAGATAATGAAGTTTAAAAGAAACAGTTTCAGGTTTCTGGAAGTATTAAGAAATGTGATTTCTAATTTGGTTCCTTGTTGGGCACGAGCACTTTCAGGCTATTAATATATGAAGATTCTGTCTTGTGTGGTGACAGCTTGAATCTATTTACAGGACCCATGACACAGACTGGAGGATTCCCAGAGTGAGAGAGAGAGAGGCAGAAAGAAGACAGGAAGCACCATTACTGTGTGTGTGTGTGTGTGTGTGTGTGTGTGTGTGTGCCTGACAGCTAGCCTGATTTTATCCTCCAGGGAGAAGCTAGCTATCATGCATAGTTCACCTCTCACGTGATATGCAGGGCACTAGACAAGTGCTGTAGGTTATTTTACTTTGGACTTTCAACAATTGATAAGGAATAATTGCCAGCTTTTTTTTTTTTTCCCTACCTGAGGAGACAGAAAAACAGAGCATTTTACACAAGATGACACAGTTAGAAAATGGTGGGGTTAGGGTAGGACTCTGATCAACCTGAATCCAAACTCAGCTTTCTTTCCACCATACACCTCTACCCTCCCACACTGATTCAATGAGAAAAGATACTTCCTGCCTGTTTCCATCACCACCCTAGTCCTGGAGAGTCATTAGCCATGTTCAAAAGTCAAGCAAGGTGTTATGGGTAGAATTTATATGTTGAATAACCCTGATATGACTGTATTTGAAAGAGGAGTCAATTGGAAAGGTAACAACATCTTGGTCTTCTGTGTTTCCACATGCCTAGAGGTGGGCTTAGCACAAAAGAAGTCCTTAATAAATACAAGATGAATGAATTAATGGTGAATCCATACATATACATGATCATGTTTCCTTTCACAAGAAATCAGCTCTTAAATTACCTATCAGAGCTGAGGATTTAGCTCAGTGGTGTAAGTGCCTGCCTGGTAGGTTGTGAGTTCGATCGCCGGTTAAAAAAAAATTACCTATCAGAAATCTTAATTCATCCTAGAATGCTTCAGGGTTTCTGGTCATCAGTTCTTCTCTATTTACCTGATCCCTAACAAGACTGATTACTCTTCAAGCATAGAGACCTTGCTCCTGCTCTTGTCTAATATTCTGTGTGTATTAATAGCTTGGACAGAGCACTCAGAAATGACTGAGGGATCACAGATCTGTACCAGTCTCTAGGATTGACCCACTTTTGGTCCACACCAGAATGTTAGAGTCCTCATTGAGATATCTGAGCCCACTTGGCTCCACACTGAACAAGCAAGCGCCCCTTCCCCAGCCCTACCCCTTACCACCAGGCCAACCACAGTGGCACATTCTTCTCTGCTCTGCACACCTGCAGGCTTCCCCAGTGCACAGTGGGCCACAGTAAGGGCGATGTTTCCATACCCCCAATCACTCCAACATCTCCATCAGGGCTTTGCACATGGCAGGTACTCAATAAACTTGTGTTAAACACAGAAAACATTTTAAACCACAGATGTTTGGCTTGTTTTCAGCCAAGGTTTACTGGCCTTTGAGAGTAAATGCTTTGAAGACCATATTTTTCAAAGAGCTCCTACGCAAACTCAGAATTAATAAGCATCTAAATTACAAATCTCTCCATGTAGAACAAATTGGATTTCTTTTCATTAATAGCAAGGAAGCAGAAAACAAGCCCAGTCCCTAGGGAGGTAAATGAACACAGTTATTCACCATTTTCCCGCTCCTTCTTTTTTCCATCTATAAACCCATCTTTATTCAATTATATAGCTCATAAATATGGCCCCTGTATGTCAACACAGTTAACAAGTAGTCTCCAATGTCAGGGCCCCCTCCGACACTCACCCAGCTTTGTAATAACAGAATCACAGTTTTGGTTCTAGGATTTTTTTTAAAGGAAACATAAACCAACAAAAATACAACCAAGTCTCAAATGACCACAGTGTTCCAAATATTGAGATGTGTCCCTGGTGACTCTTTCATTAAATAAATGTTAACGTTGTTCAGTTAGTAGCATAAAAGCCACATCATTGCTGACAAAGTTCAAACCATACACAGAATATTTTTATATTCACCTTCTAAAAACATACTAGCTTTAAATGGAAGGCAAGACATTTTGCTGAAATCTGCACACCCTCATAGCAAAGACTCTTCTCTAAAAAAACACTGGTAGGGGTTCAGAAAATTCCACCTGTGTCTTGAAGTTTCTCTTACATATTTCCCATTGCCTGACAGGTAACTGGGCAAGGAGAGGGCTGGGAGTTGCTGCTTGACAGACTCTGGGCTTTCTGGAAAAATGCTTGGTCTCCCTGTCTACACAGCAGGGGCTGGAAAGTTAGCTGATTGTAAATTCATGAGCTTCTCATCTCTGTATCAGAAAGTTTCAAAGTATAATCCAAGAATCTTTGGGGTTCCCTGTGGCTCTCTTTGGGGGAAAGATCCATGAAGTCAAAACTATTTTCATAATTCCACGAAGATGCTCTTTATTGTTTTCACTAATTCTCTCCAGGTTGTACAGTGAAATTTTACAAAAGCCGCATGAGGTGTAATAGTGTAACCAAGCAAATGAAAAAGCAGAAATAAGAATCCTGCTGTCTTCTGTTAAGCGAGGCATTAAAAAGATTTGTAGTAATGTAAAGTAATGTAATTCTTCCCCTTGGATTTGCCTTGTTTTAGAAAATGTAGTGATTTTCTTAAAAAGTTTTTTTTATGTTAACATGTAATGGTTTTGCTAGGATTAATTTTTAAAAATGAACTAAATACTCTGAAAATACAAAGTTTCATTTTTAATAAAGTTAGGAGTTGATATAACCTCATGATGGCTATTTTTATGTACCAATTTGGGCCATCAGATGACTAGATTGTGTATGTTTTTCTGGGAGTGACTCTGAGGGTGTTTCTGGATGAATTAGCATTTCAACTGGTAGAGTTAATAAAGTAAATTGCCCACCCCGATGTGGGTAGACACTATCCAGTCTGTCGAGGGCCTGAATAGAACATGAAGCAGAGGAAGGTTTCTGTTGCCAGTTTTAGCTGCGACATCAGTCTTCTCCTATCCTTAAACTGGGATTGATGCCATCAGTGCTTC
Organism: Dasyprocta punctata; assembly: GCA_004363535.1. Classification (NCBI taxonomy): domain Eukaryota; kingdom Metazoa; phylum Chordata; class Mammalia; order Rodentia; family Dasyproctidae; genus Dasyprocta; species Dasyprocta punctata. The sequence goes on along the minus strand of RJWM01003226.1, from coordinate 28,501 downwards.
TCATTTTCAGGCATTCTGATTCAGACTCGAATCACACACTGGTTTTTTAGGGTCTTCTGTTTGCAGATGACAGAGGTGGGACTTTTAATGGCATCAGCCAATTCCTCATAACAAATGTCTTTCTATGTGTATCTATGTCTGTTCCAATAGTCTGTCTACCTATCTACCTATCTATCTATCTATCTATTCTATGTGTCTATATCATACTGGTTCTTCTTACTGCAGATTTGAGTAACACAAATCTACCGTAAGTTCTTTGGGGTCCTCTGCTAATTTTTAAGGCTATAAAAGGGCTCCACATGGAAAGCGCATGACAACTCATGATCTAGAATACCCTTCAGCCCTCCATAGACCTGTGCTGCTCCTTCAGACTCATATCCAAGATACCTTCTTGAAGAAGGTGCCTCAGAGTCCCTGCTCTCTGTGCTGGCTCTAGAATAGCAATGATTCTCTGTATCCTATTCATGGATGCCTTTGTCTATTTCCCAATGCCAATTCTCAAAGACCTGGCTGGGTGGTTTTCACTTGTATATTCACAATACCGAAGAAAGGATTTGGCACCCAGGAAGAATTTAGTAAATGGTGAAGGGAGGAAGAAAGACAAGAGTGAAGTGAGATAGGTGGGAGTTGGCCCTGTTGGAATTTTGGTTAAAAAGTGTTAATGAACCTCAAAGATCCTGCAAAACCCATAAAACTTCCAGTCTCAATTACTCACCAAAGACCTAATCTCTGTCCACAGTTGCATCAAGACCTGGATTCCTATACATAATTATACACAAAGATTCCTTGTGTTGCATTAAAATGTAGATTTTGGCACTCTACTCCCAGAGATAATTAAATAGCAAATTCTATACAGGTGTGGGTTGGGGTGGGGAAAGAGACTGTGTTCTGGGCAATAACTCCCAGAGAGAAAGCCAAGTGCGCAGTTTTCTAAGCAATAAGAGGAAGTATTTATAGAATATTTACAATTTAGAAGTTGCTTTTTTCCATTAAAAGGCAAGACTAAACACAAAACCATCATTGCATGTGGCATTATCCCAACCATTTAATAAAAACATTAGGAGGAAAGGAGAAAGAAAAACCCAGCATGCATGCTTTCATAAATGATGCCAAGTCCCAGAACTGCACATGTTCACACAAACAAAATCAGGGGAAACCTGCTAGTGTGACAGGAACTGTATTTAGGGCAAACTAGGGACAATGGTTGACAGACAGACTGCAATGTTTCTCAGAATCACTCTTCTATTGTCACACAATCAGTACTCTATAATGCACAGTAAAAGACTGTTATGATTTGTGTCTAGATGTCCCCCCAAAGCCTCATTCAGTCACGAGAGTGGGCTTCTAGAATTTGTTATTGATTCATAGTTCAATGGGATTATGGGTGTGAGTGCCACATCCACCCTGGGGCAGATGGTTTGCATACAGTATAAGGGAGGGAAAGAGGCTTGCTCCTCCCTTTTGTCCCTTCTGCTCTTGTTGCTTTTGCTGCCTTCTGCAGCCATGAACTGTTGCTCCTCTGCCATGTCACCCTACCTTGGAACCAGCCAGTAAGGGCTGAAATCTCTACAAACTGTGAGCTAAATAAACCCTTCCTCCATCAATTCTGGTTATTGGGTAATTTATCTCAGAGAGAGAAAAGTAACTAAGACAAAGGGGATGCACATTAGCCTGAAGAATAGGCAAAGATCAGTGGCCTGCCCAAAGGAATAGCAAGAAAAGAAAAGAAAAAAAAAAAAACAGAGAAAAAGTCAGAATGAGATGCAGTCACCCTCTTCTATACCTGGCTAATGGCATCACCACTTCCCTGACAAGCAAGAACTGCAGTTAACACAAGGCCAACATTATGTTGGATTTAAACGTAATTCTCTCTGTGACTGCATATGCAGATACATACTTAACAGTATGCACATTATGCCTAAAAATAGTGGTCTAGTAAACTGAACAGGATTTATTATATAATGTAGTTTCAATTCTAAATCAGTTTTTGAGTCGGGACTCTTGTAGGTTTGGTGAAGAAAGGGAGATGGGAGCCAAGGGTGCCTATGAAGTCACTCGAGCCATTACCAGTGAGCAAGAGGCTGCTCGGGCACAGCCCCTTCCTGCCAACATGGGCTGCTTATTCCCATCCAGTTGGGCTACTTTCTATAATCCTTTTGAATTGTGTCCTAGAGCAATTTGACAGGGCTTGCTGAAGGAAGGAGCACTTGACACTAGGCTGTCAAAAACTGATAGGAAGGGGAAAAGGCAGCATTTCAGCCTACTGGACCAGGGCATAGGGGAGGATGGTCAGGGCCACGCCTGTGCTGGGTGCTCATCTTGTGAACTGAATTCTCCCTGGCTGAGACACAAAGCTAAAAGTCTCTGTTTCTCTCTGTCTCTATCTCTCTGTCTGTCTGGCTCTCTTTTTCCCTCCCTCCCCATCTCCCTCTCCTCCCAACTGAGTCCTTCTTATATCCCTTTCTATTTATTTATTTTTATTTTGAAACTGGGTCTTGCTTGCTAAGTCACTAAATTGCCCAGGCAGGGCTTTAACTTGGGACTCTTGGCCTCACCATCTCAGAGAAAGTCTCTTTGTCTTAAAGGGACTAAGGCTATTTCCACTCCCAGCCCAGATTTTGCTCTGGTCTGGAAGCCCTTCTTGGCCTCGTATATTTCTCATTCTTTAGTCCAGCTCCACTGCCCCATCTCTAGCATCTGATCGCATGGGTCTCCGCCCTCCTGCCTCTTCACTCCGACTGTACAGCCTGTTTCCCATGTCCTCTAGGTCCTGCTTCTATTCTGGTTTCTTGTGTGTTCCTCACCACTCCACATCCCATCTGCTGCCCTACTGAGCAATGAGCTTTTGGAGAAAATGCATTGCCCTTTGTGCGCCAAATAAGGATTTGTGAATGAATGAGTCTCCCTGTTGATCCTGGGCAAATTATCTTCCCTTCCTGGGTTTCAGTTTCCTTATCAATGAAACCTGGTCATTGACCATGACCTCTCAGTGGAAGACAGGAGGGCTTCCAGCCTGATCTTCTTAGTCACTTGGTGTTTCTTGCTCTGCACAGCTGGTTCCTGGCACAGAACCCCTCCACCGGCCAGATGCTCTACAAGCAGCTTCTTCCTATGGGCTTCTCTTGCAGCCCTTAGATGTCCTCAGCATTTCTTCTCATGCTTATTGCAGCTTTTTGCTTCTATGTTTGTCTCTTCTATACTGTCAGCTTCTTAAAGGTTCATAGGCCAATGAAAATAATAATAATATTATTATTGTTGCTTTCTTCCCTTTAAGGAATACTGTATTCCAGACTTGTTTAAAGGACTTTACAAAGATAATTTCCTTAAATATTTATGAGTCCAGTGAACTATTATATGCATCTTTACAGAGGAACTACATTAACCCATTTTATAGATCAGGAAGCTAAGGTTAGGATATTAAGTAACTTGACAAAGGAAATACAGCATGTACATTACAGGACCATTTTATGCAGGCCTGCTTAAATCAAAACCAAAACCAGAGCCTTTACATCACACCATGCCTTTGTATAAGGCCTAGCACATAATAGAAACTCAAGAAATTGTTATGAATGAATGAAGGGATGAATGACTATTAGATTGAGTTATCATGATGGAACTTGGAAGCCCACATATTGTCTTACATACTCAGAATAATATAATTTGCACAGAGAAACATAACTTCCCTGAGCTTCAGTTTTACCATCTATAGTCTATCAGTCACAATGTTATATGTTCAGGGTCAGCAAACTACAACCTACGGGCAAATTCAGTCTTACATTCATTTTTATATGGCCCGTGAGCTAAGATAGGAAAGATTTAAAACAAGACTCTAGTCTTTTAGAATAGTTGCTCAAGCTGCAGTTGGCTTGCAAAGCCTAAGATAATGATTATCTGTTCTTTTATTAAAAAAAAAAAAAAAAAACACAGTTTGCTGACCGCTGCTAAATGCACTGATTACTTCATAAGCTCTTTTTGAGAATCAAACAAATTTTGTTGGTGGAAGTATTCTGAAAGGAAAGATGCTGTAACAAATGCATTCATTTGTCTATTTATCACTAACGTCAGCTATACTTTTGAAGCTAGTGGTTCCCATTGTTTCCAAAGCCCTTTGTGCCTGTTTCCAGGCAGTGGGCATGAGATTCTAGGTCCTCAGCACCCACACTGCCCACACATTTTCTGTGCAGGACAGATTCGCAGAGCCAATGAAGAGAGTGCTTCAAGGACTGAGGCTGGCTGACTAAACACCAAAGTGGCCTAAAATACTTGGCAAACAAATGATCCAAATTGTGTCCAAGTGTTTCTTAATTAGTGGAAAAATTCATAAGAAGTTAATTACACTTAGTAATTCTTAGAAAGTTCCTCATAGAGGAGCAGTCAGGGGGTCCAAGTTTCACCTGAAGGAAATCAAGCACACTTTAGAATGGCTCCCAAAGTCCCATGCTTATCTGTCTGACCAAGTAGCTGTCTGTCCAACCATCTATTTGGCAGAGTAGAAAGAGCAGAGACCAACTGCAGTGTGTGCCTGGTCACTCCTGCTGGCTTAGCCCCTACTTGCACTTAGCATTTTTCTTGGACTTGAGGTTCTAAATCTGTAAATAAAACTTTTGCATTTTTCTCCTCTACACAATGATGCTGTTATAGGGGAATTAATGGAAAGGTGGTCACTATGATCTAGCCTGCGCTATGATTAGAAACAATAAAAAAATAGCTTTCCTAGGAGAGAAGGTCAGAGTCAAAACTCATAAAGTTAGTCCTTTTGATTTTACTAATTCAGCATCCAGCCATTCAGCTAATATATACTAAGCTCTTATTATGAGTCAGACACAACATGAAAATTCAAAAATTTCTAGAGAAAACAAGTGAGAAGGAAAATATATTTAAAAATTTGTATTGCATACAATGAACAAAGGATTGGTATCATTAATTTATAAAGAACTTTTATGAATCAGAAGAAAATGATGAGTATTCCAATCAAAGTACAAAGGATTTGAATTATGCAATTCATTAAAAAAGAGAACAAGTGAGCCGTAAATATTTGAAAAGATGCTCAACTTTGCTAATACTCAAAGAAATGTAGATTGAAATGACAATGGAATGCTGCTTTTTGCCTTGGCAATGTAGAAAAGGTGTAATAATGTCTAATGTGGGCAGAACTGTGAAGGAATTATGAGATTATGAATTACTTCATTTTTTTTAGAGGGCAATTTACCAGTATCTATCAGCATTTTAAATCTACCTACTGCATCTCTATTAACTTTCCAAGGGACTGACTTTTTAGGGAACAGACATAGTTATTGTGAATAAATATATAATAAAGGACTTCCAGACAATTTGAGAACTGAAGAGGTAAGAACAAGGACATGCTTTGCCAGCTGCTAGGACAGTCTGAGAAACTGTACATTTTATGTGCATGAAAGGACAAAGGGCCAGGAGAAAAGTATGGAGAACTCATAAATAAGTCTAGTCTAAGGGCTGCACCAAAAGTCAGTGTGAGACAGGGTAGAGAGAATTCGGGGTAGCTGCAGAAGCCCCCAGGAAAAAGTAACTCTAGATCTTTACTTTGCTTTTAAAACCAAAATAAATTTCAGAAAGATTAAGGATTTATATGCAAATAATGCCATTCCATAAATGTTGGACAAAGATGTGGGTAAATATTTTTATAATACTGAGGTAAGGAAGGCAGAAGGGAAAGGAAAGTCTTCGATAAACAATGTTGAAAGATAAATTTTAAAACCAGAGAAAGTAATTTTGAGATGGATAAAAAACCAAACTTCCAAATAGGCAAACTGATTTCAAAGCTACAAGTAAAAATATGTCTCAATAAGATAAAAATATACAATTTTAGAAGAAATATGAATAGTCGATAAATATAAAATTAGGATAATGAGACCACCCTTACTCATAATAAAATACATAAGAAAAAATCAATTATCACTCTTTTCTACAGCACTGGCAAAACAATGTATATGAAAAGCAGAATTTGCTAGAGAGTTTTAGAGAGGGAGAGGGAAGGAACTGTGGACTGAATATTTGTGTCCTTTTAAAAATTTGTATGCTGAAATGTTAACCTTCAATGTGACAATGTTAGGTGGTAGAGACTTTGGGAGGTAATCAGGCCATGAAGGTAGAGCCCTTGTGAGCAGGACCTGTTCTGTATAAAAGGTTCCCCAGAGTGCTCTCAAGCCCTCTTCCTGCCATGTGCGGATATAAGAAGGCAGCAGTTTGCAACCTGCAGGCAAATCCTCAGCAGAAGCCAATCATGTTGGCATCCTGACTGCAAACTTCAAGCCTTTAGAACTGTGAAAAATAAATTCTCTTCTTAATAAGCTTCTCAGTCTCTGGTACTTTGTTACAACAGCCCCAGCCAACTGAAGTAAAAGGAGAAAGGGGAAGAGACAGAAAGTGAATGCTAAGTGATGGCAGGGGTTTGACACAGTCACACATTGTGGGGGGAGGGGAATGAAACTTTGTCCCCTAGCCTCATAGAGTTCCTGTTTCCCCACTGGCTGAAAACCATAAGGACAAAAGCTCAATAGCTACCTGTAAGCACTATCATGAGAAATCAGACACAGTAACGGTGAGACAGCCTGACTATAATATGCTTTGCCTAAGGGAGGAATTGTAGCTGTTCTATGGTTGGGGAAAGAGTAATGAAGGATTAAGTTTTGTTAAAAGTTCCTACCATAATGCTTTTTTCCTGTTTCATTAATAAATTAAGCTTAGGGCATTTCCATCTGCTTTGTCTTCTCTTTTATCCTGGTGTGCTCATGACTGTTTCTACACCGAATTCAGATTCCTGCTCCAGAAAGTACTCCCGGCCACACACTTGAACCAGCCTCTCCTGTAGGAATACCTGCTTTATTGCATCAAACTTACTTGCACACAGTTGGGTGTGTGGAAATATGTGGCTCCTCAAAGAAAGACTCAGTTTCTCTGACAAGGCTCAGGGACACATCACATGGCAGCTAATACTACTCTGAACACTCACAAGGATTTTTTTGTTTCTATTTTTGTTCTCTTTTTCAAGACAGGATCTTTCTATTTCAGGCTGGTTTTTAACTCCCAGGCTGGCCTTGAACTTGCATTGATCCTCCTGCCTCAGCCTCCTCAATGCTGAGAGTACAAATTTGCACCACCACAGCCAGTTAAGCACTCACAAGGTTTGAGACACTCTTTCATGCTTTTTGCACTTAGTTCCCACAACAGTCTCATCAGGGAATACTATTATTATCCCCATTTAACAAGAGGAAAACAAGACACAGAGAGATCTCCTGACTTGCACATCTCTAGTTATCAGTGACTTGGATGAACTAGATTCACATATGGTCTCTGTGGGCAGGGTGAGTGGTCAAATCTCCATCTGTGCCTGCAATTCACAGGATGTATGCCTGCATTTCCAAGTCTACTCTAGTGATAGAATGTCTCACAAAATATTTCTGGTTCTCCTAGCCACAGGAGACAATAGTGCTTTTCTGTCTTTCTTTTAAGGGATGGCCATGTAACTTGCTTTTGCCCAAAGAAAGAAGATCAGAAGTAACATGTGTCATTTTTTGACAGCAGCCTCAAGCGCTGGGGAGCAATTTGCCACCTTTCCCATGATTTCTAAGTGGTAGAGGTCGCATCAACCTGGAGGCCCAGGCATAACAGACATGGAACAAAACCCAGTGCGCATTTATGTAGCATGACAGAGAAATAAACTTTCAATAATCTACAGAGGTTAATAATTTATCCCAACATGACTATTACAGTTTTTATTTAATGTGCGTAACTACTCTGTTAGGTGAGAAATTTCCTCTATCCACCAGCCTGATAAGCTGAGGCACAGAGAGGCTACGTGACTTCATGGTCACAATAAATGAGTGAATGCGTATTTCTAATTTCACACACAGTATTCCATTTTCCATTTGCAATACACTCTTATCCAAAATCCACATTAGAAGGTACCTCAGAGATTCCACAGTCCAATTTCCCCTGGAAGATGGGTACATCCAAGAGCTGTGCTTCCTATGAGGCACAGAGGAAATCTGGGTTTCCCGACTTTTAGGTTTATGTTCTTCCCATGATTTTGCTTTGTACCTTAAGATCCAAGATGTGAATGTCAATGATTGGGCCCAACAAACCCAAAATCAATTTGTCAGTGTGCCTCAGCACCACTGTACCCAGGATTCCCATCATTTAGTAAATGGCAACATTGTCTTCCTTATACCTCATGGAAGACAGCCCTGGCACCCTTTCAAGTCCTCCTCGTCTTCATCTACTCCATCATCAAAGTTCTCAGGTGTCTTCCACCTAAATATCTCTTGATTACATCCTTCCCCCTGCCCCCCTACCATCATCACAGGGCAGCTCGGCCCCGTTATCTTCTCTCCAATTTATCCAGGGGTAAGCATTTGGGAGGGATATGTACAGAAGACAGGCTCCCTGCCGCCAAACCATCTCTTCTACACCCTATCTATGAATAAGGGGAGAGATACTGAGGAGGAGTGCTCACTGCTGCCTGCCACGTGCTTCTCCGCCTCCTCTCCTTTCCTCAACATCCATCGCTGTCTACACCAGGACCATGCCTGTTTATCAACCTGTGAACCACCTTCACATACCTCTTCAAAACCCATTTATTTCCACAAACTGTAGTTATTTTCTCTTTTTAAGACTCTGCTAGTACAAATGGGCTGACATCCTGTTGTTAAGGAGAAAATAGGAAAAGCGATCACCCTTGATTCCAGTTCTCTTTGTTGGGCTCCTCTATCCCTGTGTGTGCAATTTGAGCTCTGAGCTCTAATAGCTTTTATCTCATGTCTACTCTAAGCCCATAGAGACAGTTTTCTAACTGCTTGGACATTGAGGACATAGGTGACTCCAGGCCAACCAACCAGAGACTCAGCCTCATTCTTTAGCTAAATGACTAACCACTCTTGTAGTCTCCCAAAGTTGAAATCTGTGGTTTCTTCAGTAATTAACTACCATTTGAAAAACTCCCTGCAATTTTTAAAGCACGAGTATACACATTATCTTGTATAGTTCCCCTTAGCAACCCTGTCAGGGATATTTTGTTATTCTCACATTCATTTGGCAAATGATGAAATTTAGCCTGAGAGCTTTAAGTAACTTGCTTAGTGTCACTTGACTAATAAAGGTTTGAAAGTTGATTTACATCTCTGCTTTTGACCCTGTATTCAGCATGATCTTCTTTTCTGGGCAGTGATTCCAATTGGCACTCAGAAACACCGGGGATGACTAGAGACGAATGTTGTTGCTTATAGGGCGGGGAGTCTATTTGTTCACTTGCACATCCTGCAGTGCACAAATAATTGAGGTCACAATGGTGCTTGAGTCAGATAACATTCCTTCACATGGAAGGGGTAATCTTTAGCAAGGTAAATAGAGAAGAAGCAAATATCAATAACATAACAAACTAGGTGAATTGGAGAGCATCTTAACGAGAGGAGATATATGTATAAGATATTCATAAAGCAAGGAAGCAGGTGACAGCCATGGAAAGAATAAAGCAACAGTATTTAGGACAGTGAACAGCATGTACAAGACCCTCCTGTTGGGGCCATAAAGACATGTCGAGGGTCTAAGTGTCATCAGAATGGAAAAACATGGTGAGAAAAGAGCTCAGGAGGCAGGCATCAGACAGGTCATAAGGGGCTAGGTGGGTTATGGAGGGAGTTTTTTTTTAAATGTAATTCAAAGACATTATAAAGTCTTTGAATTACATTGAACTGGAGAAAAAGACAATCTGAATATTGCTTCAGAAAGATCCCTCAACTTGAGTGGAAAATGCACTGAAGAAGAAACAAGAAGGCAATAAAAAGACCAGTGAGAATGTCATGAGGTCCTCTGGGAGGGAGAGGCCATGGTTGTGGAGATCTTGAAAAAGGGGGCACCAATTGGAGATATACAGTCTGCCAAAAAAAAAAAAAAGTATACAGACTTCAGTAGTCACCATACTAATAAATGTCTAGAAGCTAAGGGCTACCACCTCTTGTAATTGGAGAGGCCAACTGTAACTTGTATTAATCTCATTGTGTCCCAATAAATTCAGTATTAAAATATTTATGTAACTTTTGTTTTCCTGATATATACTTTTTTTTTTTCCAGAGTCTGTAGTTTGAAGTGGCAGCTGGTAAAATTTGTACTTTGGCATGGAAGGCAGAGTGGAATTAAAGATGATTCTGAGTTGGAGCTCATTATTTTGGATTTTAGGTGGGAAAGACTAAGGGGCAATCATTGGAGATGGGAAGAGGGGACAAGGTCTGTTATTGATATAAGGCTCAACATGCTTGTGAGGCAGTGGAGTAAAAATGTCAAGTAGGCAGAGAAATACGCAGGTCTGGAGTTCATGCAAGGTCAGGTCTGGATAAGGTAGAAATTGTATACGTAGGAGCAAAAGATAATTTTGAGAAGAAACATAAAAACAGTGAGTAAATGATTCTCCAATATGTGTCTTTGTGGTGGAAGAGAAGGGATAGAAAAGGTGACTGAGAAGTGAGTTCCAGAAAGGCAACTGCAAGACAAAATTTAGAAAGAAAAATCTTTCAACTAGAAAGAGGCAGTCAACATTGTCAAGCAATATGAGAGGACCATCAGGGAACGGGCAGGGAAGCATTTATCTGATTTAGCTACATGTCATTTACTGGTGACCTTGACAAAAGTAATTTCAGCTACACATTAGCGGGGGAGGACAGACTGGAGGGGAGTGAGCAGTAATGAAGAGAGGAGGTGGGACCAGCAGTACAGGCAACTTGCTAGAGATTGATACCTGCTAACACCTAGTGAAAGCCCGCCACAGGCCAAGCCTTTCTATATGCCTTGCAAGGATTCACTAATCCAGCTTTTTCACAACTCTGTGAGACAAGAATTAATAGTAGTTCTCCTTTGAAAATGAGAGAACTGAGGTGCAGAAAGATGAATGGTGTTTTGCTGGGAAGAATGGTAGAGACTTCAAATATAGCTGATCGTGAGGTGAAGAAGAGGGACTTAAGGTTTTTGTTTGTTTGCTTGCTTCTTCCTAGTATTAGCTAGTTGACTCTGTGAGTTGAAGGGAATGATCCAGTAGAGAGGGGCTTGACAATGAGATTATCCTTGCAAGTCAGTGACAAATCTGAAGAATCAGACTGGAGACACAAGGACACTCCTGCTAATGAGTGGAGGTTAAGGGAGCTGTATTCTGAGTGTTTGTGCTTGCATGAAAAAGTTATATACTTGTTTATATATTGCATCATCCATTCCATGCTCCAGGGAGGATGATGAATCAGCACTCTGGAAGATCACAGCCAGGCATCAGTTTTTCCTCCTCAATCACCTGTGGGATCCAGTATGGTCCAATGCGCTTTTGGGTATTCCCAACATAGACTGTGAACTTTTTAGAAGAACACATGGGAATGTTCTTTTTTTTCCCTCCTTCTTCCTTCCCTTTGTTTGCAGAGCTCTCTCTGCTTGCACCTCAATTACATCACAAAGGTCACCTTTTCCAAGAGAAATACACTGATTTTCCACAGTCACATCAGGAATTCCCACCAGATACTCTGCAGTGCTTTGTCTCTGACTTTCACATCAACTCTCCCTGCGGATGGGTGCTTCCCTGAAGGCAGGGCTCTGGGCTCTTACTCACCTCTGAAGCTTCCTGTCTAATCAGTCCACTATGTCCCTATTCCAGGGCTGAGTATGGATCCTGGATCATGGAAACTGTTCCCTAAATGACTACAGAAAGAACTCAATCACATTCCAAAACAGCATCAAACACTTCATAAAAATTGGCATTTCAAGGCAGTTCCAGAATCTATTGCCTTAAAATGCAAAGGCATAATGAAGATCTTCTCTGATGCCTAATAGTAAAATTAGAGCACTAAAGGAAATTATGATCCTTATTTCTCTACCTTTTATGTAACATTTGTTTTAAGTCTTAAAAATGGCTGTTTAGCATTTAGTAGATCGGTCAATGATATGTCTGAGACAATTTTACTTGTCAGAAGCCCTGTTTCTACTCTGAAAACACAATTTTGCCTGACCCAATATGAAAATTTGTAATCATTTTATATATAAGAATCCTGGTACAATATTATGTCTTGGATTTTTAAATCATGTCTGATATTTAAGAAACATGTCCGTGAGACTTTTGACAGGGTTATTTTTTAGTTCATGATCAAGTTGGCAGGGATACTATTCTAGAAAGGCAGCGATTGCTCAACTCTGTGCCCTCAAAGAGATGTGTCTTGGAGGGCAGGCATGCATTCATTTACTCCTTCATTCATTCAACAAATACTAATTTGCTCAGAATGTGTCAGTCTCTGTCTGTTAAAAAAGGAAGGGTGTAAACTTTTGTTGAAGTATTTGTCCTTGACTCCGAGAGACAGGAGTCACAGATGGGTCTGAAGCGGGACAGGGGTTCCATCATGGGTGGGACAGTGGAGTTAGGCTATGATTGCAGGGTGCTTTGCTCCTTCAACTTCAGGCTCTGATCTGTCACCTACAGAAATTACCTAGGTGCTGCAAGGACTTCAGTTGCTAAAAGTACAGCTGAATAGAGGTCAAAAACCTATGAAGCAGGCTTTAGACCAGGCTTGCTGGGTTTGATTTCCAGCACCTCTGCTTTCTAGATGTGTGACCTTAACCCTGGACAAGTAACTGAATGGCTCTGTGCCTCAGTTACCTCATTTATATAATGCAGCTACTAACACAGCTTATCTCATAGAGTGCTTAAGATCAAAGGATTGGATACAGGTGACACTCCTGAACCATGCTTGATGCACATAGCACATTAGCACTACAGGGACCACCTAACACTGTGTGAGATCTTGTGGGCCCCCAGCAGATCACCATGGCTCTGTCCTTAGGGAGCAGCTATGGAGACCCTAGAGGATTTCAGCACTGTGATTAGGACAGCAGTGGAGCCGTAGTTGCTCACCCATTTGAGAAGGACAGAGTACAGGGGTTCAGGGAGGAAGGTGTTCAGGCAGGTGACCCAGAAGATGGACCAGTATGAAACCTAGGTAGAAAGAATCTAGCTCATTCAGTGGACTGGGGAGAATAGCACAGGTTGTTGTAATTGGCTGACAGGCCCCTACAGATTAATTCATTAGTGTCCAAGCCTGGTTCACAGTCATTTTTGTATAAATCCCTTGGAAGGCATTCATGGGACCTTTCTGAACCCAGACGATAACATCGTAAGAGGTATTCAGTGGTGTTGGCAGGAAGCAGGGGATACTAACTGAAGCATGGTAAGAAGAAGGATAATCAAAACATTCAATCAGCATTTCCTCAGGCCAACATACAAACCTCAGGAATGATGTCTTGCACTTGGGAATCTAAACTCTGCTAAAATACTAGGGGAATTGAAGGCTTTCCATCAGTTAGACTTTTATGTCAGGCAGCACTGCCCAAGACTCTAAAATATCCAGGATATGGTGATCTATGACTGCAATAGAATCTTATAACAGCTGAACATCTGGAAAGAGCCCAGGGCATCAACCACACTAAAGGTCTTGGGCAAAGAGAAACACCTAAGAGGATAGATGTTTGTATTCAAATGCCTGAGAGTGGAGATTTTTTCTCTATCTCCTCCTTTCTCCCTCTTTCCTTGCTGCCATTTCTTCTTCCACTGCCCCTTTATTACTTTAGTAGACATTTTACTTTTATTTTAGTTCATGTTTCATGTGTAAATAATTAAACAAAGATGACAATAGGCACCCATTTGAAAGGTAGGCTGTCCCCACCCATGTCTGACCCTGTATGGCCTGCTCCCATGGGACTGCTTTTCAGACTAAGGCTGTAACTCATCTACTGAGAAGAGGGTATGATCAGACAGAAGGTAGCTGAGTTAAAAATTAAAGCTAAAATTGCCTTAATAGTCACAAATACATCTTGAAAGGTGAGAAAAGAAGTCTTTTTAAGTTTTGTAAACTTATTTGGCTCCATCAGTTTGAGAGGCACAGATAAACTGAGGGGAACATGGGTTTAGGGATCAGGTTGATTTCTAACTCTGCCCGTCACTCACAACATGTGTGGTTCTGAATAAGTCACTGACTATATGTGAGCTTCATTTTAGAATCTGTAACATGGAATTTTCACTGCATGATAGAGAGGAATACATGCTCCTTATCTTTAGGAATATATGTTTAGCGAACCACCACTATTGTTAGAATATTCCTGGACATTAACAAGACAAACTTTCCTTTAAAAAAAATTCGGTAAGTTCTAATTGAAGTACAGGAAATTTCACACATTTCAAGTGCAATTTGACCAGTTTTGACATATGTATGCATTGTGAAACAATTGCTACAGTCCAGATAAAAAGCATTTTCCTTACCCTCAAAAACTTCCTCATGCCATTTTACAATCCACCCCTTCCTCTACTCTCTAGGCAAGCACCAATCTGGTTGCTATCTTCTGGGATTAGTTTACGTTTTCAAGACTTTTATATAAATGGAATCATACAGAATGCCTATTATGTTTCTTTATATCTGACTTCTTTCACTAAGTGTAACTGCTATGAAGTCCACCCATGTCGATGTATATATCAATAGTTTACTGCTTTTTATTTCTGTGCAATATTTTATTGCCTAAAGTATTAAGCTGTTAAGACATTCTTTACCAGATCATTCAATATCTCCCCAAATTAGAAGCCAGAAAGATCTTATCATTTCTCCTTCCCAGGAACCTTTACTCACCGTTATGTTCCATACTGACACATGTTATCTACACCTCAGCTTGCCTGGTAAGGCCCTTTTGTATCTGCTCTGTGGGTTGAGCCAGCCTTTCTCCCCTCTCCTGACTTGCCTGATTCCTCATTGCAGCCTATCACCTCTTCTTGGGTATCTATCCAGCTTTGGCACACTTGCTACCGCTATTCCACAGCCTGGGACACCCTCTCACCTCCCACTCTTACAAAGTCTGCTCATCCTCTGGTCCAGGATCTCTATTGCTCGTCTGGCTCCCCAAGACCCTCATCCCCACATCTGTATCTCATGTGAAGTTGGGGAAAAACGTGCTCCCTTCGGTGAACAGTTCCTATACACAGGAGGATCCCACCCACTCTAGCCTCCTTGCACCCAAGCTCCTGCTTTATACCTGCTTCTCTAATATAAACTGGGGCACTAACGGGGACCACTTGAACCCACTGCAAGTGTGAGGAAATAACAAACCCTGAAGCAACCAGAGCTGAAGCCAGGCCAACAGTTTGGAAGCCAGTCTACACACGTGACCAGTAGTTATGATGGTTACTTAAAAACTAAAATTAATTGAAAAGGAGTAAATAAAAGTGTCAACATTCCAACACACATTGCAGCTAGTGGGTATAGTATCTGAAGGCACAGAGAACATTTCCAGCATCACAAAAAATCCTATCAGACAACTGTGTTCTACGTGGTTTCCCAGAAAAGCCCAAGGAAACTGAGTCTCAGTTGTGCACAGTAGTGACCAACTGGAGGCTGCACTTTTGTTTTTCTTCCTTCTCTGTTATAACACATCCAGTTTCCCAATCCTGCTTCCTGGAATAGATCCGCATGAAAGCCTTAGTCTTTGGCTGGCTTTCTGAGGTGGGGTGGGAAGTCGGGGTAACTCCTTCTAAGTCCCAGTCACTGCCTCTGCAGCTCTGGCTGTCCCTGTCTCCACTGTCAGAAGGAGCAGGTCAAGTATGTTCAGGCTGCTGCCAGCCCAGTGAGCACAGGCTGTGGTCAGAGGAATTTCTGCATTGAGAAGTGTAACCCGAAGATTACAGAGAACAAAGCCTGAATGAGCTGCTTTAGCCAAGGGTTTGCATTGACTTTGAGAGAGGATTTGGGCGGCTGGAGCATTTTTCATCACAGCAAATAGGCACCTGAGGGTGGGCACGTTTTGGTGGAGTGGCTCTTAAGCTAGGAAATCCGCAGTGACAGCACACAGACCTGGCTGGAGGACTCCGTCTCCACAATCCCCTGTCATTTGTAAAGAACATGATATTCTTAGGAAAGAAAACCACTGTTACATTTTCTTTAGGACTCCATCAATATCACATATGTGGAACAGCTCAGCAATTGGCCATTATAGCTTAAATATTGGTTAAAGGTGATAGTGTTTTGACATCCTTTCAATTCAGTTCAATTCGACAGGTAATTATGGGGCGCCTAACCTGCTGTTTATAGCCCAGCAATAAATGAGAAGTTCAATTTATTACTTCGTTTAAAAAATCTAGCAGCATTTATAATTTTAAAAATGTATGTAATTTTTCATTTTGACAAAATCTTGCTGGCTTTCAAACGTTGTTGCTGCATCTTTGGTGTAAAGGCTTATTTCAATAATAAATATCTTCTTACTTTCTCTTAAAAAAAGCTGTTCTTTTGAATGACCATTTTGTTTGATCAATACTTGCGCCAATTCCTGCCAAAAGCATACACTGGCTGCTCAAGGTGAAATTTAGCTGCTTCCAATTTTTAATTAGCCTGTATCTCCTTTACAGTTGGTGCTTCTAATGTGAATTAAAGCAAAGTAACTCATGGAAGAAAGGCAAGTCATGCAGAAAATGCCAATATCAATTTTCTAAACAAGTCATAACTTAAATGCCACCTACCCAGTTCCTGGCCCTAAGCTTTACAGGGAGAAGCAATCAAAGAAACTGATCAGGCAGGGAACATTATCAATTAAAGGGAGAAGTTAAAAGGAAAAAGGAACACATTAAAAAAATTGGAAAAACAATTTCTAACTAAGGTTTGATATTTTCAGTCTCAGGAGGAAAGACTTTTTCATTAGAGCTCATCTGCTCTTGGCCATAACTGAGCAACCCTTAGCTCACAGGAGCATGGCCGGAGAACTAAGGAAGATGTATCTGGAGGAGGAGGTCCCAGGCAGCAAGTCAGGCTCCACCATCTTTCGGGTGATCTTGTAGTTACCCCTGCCCTCTCTTGATGTCCATGTTCCTTCTCCACAAAACAGTGGTAAAATAATCAGCCCTGTGGACTCTATGTATTCGGTTTGTAGGTTGATCCAGATTGGGACTGCAAGCGAAGGATTAATCACCTGTTCTGGGTGCACACAACTGATGCACGAATGTAACAGCACAGGAGTGACAGTATGTATACATGTGTGTGTGCATCCTAAAACAGTACAAAGTCTCCAGTTCCCAGAAAGATGATGGCATGCAAGGAAATAGCAGATGCCAAGTTCCAACTGCTACATATCTACAGAAGATATTGCTCAGAGGGACGCATGGGTTTTACCTGACCTGGTAATTTTATTTTCTTAAACTGGATAACAGAAAAGCAATGCTTACTGAATAATTCTTTAGAACTTTCAATATTATGACATATTTCTTTTTTATATATAAAAGAGGAAAAGGAGTAAACCTGTGTTTGCAATAGGAAAATAGAAGCTTTGACTTACAGATTGTACCTCACTACCAGTTACACTGAGCAGACCATGTGTAACACTGCCAGGGTAGATGACAGTTTGGTTCTATAGGAGAAAGCCTCTTTTTTTCTGTCTTTTTGAGACAGGGTCTCACTATGCAGTTCAGGCTGGCCTTGGGCTCACTTGGTAGCCCAGGTTGGTCTTGAACTTGCAGAGGATTCTCCTACCTCAGCCTCCCAAGTGCTGGGATTACAGGAGTGTGCCACCACACCAGGCGAGAAAGCCTTTTTGAGGAGTTGATAATCACTCTCCTTTTTTGCAATGGCAAGGTTCATTATTCAGCTTGGTCAGAATGGCCTAAAAATGGCAAAAACCAGGAAGCTCTCAGTGGTTTTTACACTGTGTGTCAGCATAGTGAGAAAAATCTGAATTGCTTTTGAACTCAGTCCTGATTTCCAAAATCAGTTTTTTCTGGCAAATCACCAAACCACCCTATAAGCTCGTGTCCTTGGTACACACAGGACAGTAACACCTCTCCAAGTAGCTCACATGTGGGGTGACAGATGTGGGGAGAGGAGGAATATTTGCACCTAAACACACACACATATGCACACACACACATGCACACACAAACACCTTTCTGTGACTGGTAGGGTATTTTTAAAAAAATTAAATCGGGTGCCAATATTGTATACTTGGGAGATTTCACAGAAAGCTTTGACTTACAGTTTTCTAGAGAATGAGAAGTGCCTCTTCACCAGGCCTTCATTCCCACTCCCAGTAGACTGCCGGGAAAGGGAGGCTGCAGTTCTATGGGCATCAGGTGATCTCTGTCCTCCACGACCCCAGTCCCACTACAGCCACTGTGCCAACTGTACACACCTGGCCACGTAGCATGAAGGTTCCTCTTAGTTTGTAGGGGAAATGTAAAGAACTGAGCTCAAAAGTGCATCTCAGACAAATTTCCCCTAGAGGTGCAGAGGGAGGTCCAGGAAGCATTGCAAACAGGTTGTTCTAGAAAGATGAGTCAGCTCATTGGCTGAGCAGAACATCAGCAAAGTAGTGTGGTATGAGTTGTATATGTAACCTACTTAAATATGTGCATATGCACATATGGACACACACACATGTGCAGCTTATAGCTACTGTGTCTAGTGTCCCCAGAATTCCACTATTGAATTTCATTTCATTGGGTTAGCATGCCCAGTTGCTTGACTCCTGTAGGAAATGCCCTGTCATATAAGCTGGTCCTCTTTGGACCAGTCAGCTAACTAATACAGCAATATGTGCCTGGAGGGCTTTTGAGAGGGACACACAGCAAACCTCAGGCTGGCGTTCATTCTTTTCATGTTCTCTTCATATTTCTTGTGGTTTTCAGGCTTCACTCTCATTCTCTTTTGATAGCTTCATTTCTAATGACAATCAGAGGACTCCCTCTAGGATCCTCCTCTCCCCATCCCAAGCTCAAATCTTGCTGCTTCTAATCAGCTGTGGGTAGAGGAATAGATAATCAACCTTTGCAAATCAAAGACCCTACTTTCATTAAATCTTAATGAGTGGACTGTGCTTGAAAGCCTGGGAACATCTTCCAAATTTAGGCAATAAGGTAACTGGAGGGCTTTGTTTTTACCTCTTTCCTGACTTTTTGAAATAAGTGATAAAGCCAAAATACCACTGACTGCAGAATTCTCAGTCCTGCTCCACCACAAGTTAAAAGCTCTTCGGCACCAGCTGCCCTGAGGCTGATGTGATAAGGGCAAGTATAGTATTTGTTTCTGTTATCATTGCTGAAAGTTCCTGCTTATCGAGGGCACTCTCTTCCCTGGTACCTCATCATACACTACCTATTTGTGGCATTAAAGAAATATTTATTAAAATGAAGAGAATTTGCATGTATTATATTTCCATGCTCATTAATTGAGATTTTAGAACATTTAGTGATGCATCGTGCTGCCCCTTATGAGGTAGTCTGACACACACACGGATACAAGGAGATCCACGTGTACACTTTGACACTGAGCTTAAAACAAAACCTTGGAGAAACTGAACCCTGGCCACTTTGCTCTTCATGACATCCAGGACAGATGTTTCTAATTGTGTCACTCATGTCATTCTTTGTTACTGAAGCTGGATCCTACCCCGAATCCTTGCCAGTACAATACTCTGGAAGACTCTACCAACTAATCCCCTCAGTTTTCCACTCATTCATCACCATAATTCTACACAAAAAGACTCAGGACCCAAAAGGACACAGTCAGCATCCTACTTATGGGGCAGGAGACAGGGAGAGTATGTGAATATTGAAATGCTAATATTAATTTTTTCACATGTATATTTATGTAAGACTCATGAATTCCAGAATGTAACCTACTTTGAATATTTCTTCTTCCTCGTCTAAAACTTCTCTTTACTTAAGATAGAACATGAATATTTCATTTTGAGCTGTCCTCATCTGGCCCAGACCCTGTACTGGGCCTGCAAGTACAGAGGTGCACTCATCAAGGCTAACAAGTAGGACAAGACATGGAATGCTTGACTGGTAGGTGATGGCCTGTTGTGCTCCAGCAAGGACATGTTTACTTTTGGGGACACCCGGATAATATACTGATGGGTGTAGTCCCCCAGAGAAGCATAATAAAGAAGCAAGTCATCTTCTTAGATAAGGGTATTTATAAGGAGTAAAGCATAGGATTATTGACCTATTTATTCCTTCTTGTATTCCTTGGCAGTAACGTTACTGAGCACACAACTGTGCAATAGCCATTTCATAAGTTCCAGGAACATAGTCAGGTTATTGACCTTGAAAAGTTTACATCCACTGCAGATGAGCAGATGTCATCTGCTTCCTCTCCCTGTTTGGGCTTGAGCAGAGTCAGAGTTGTATTATCACAATGATCAACAAAGTGGGTCATATAGGAGTTGTGGCTTGGAAGGGCAAATCAGTAATTTCAGTAATATAACCATCTGCCTATCCTCACAACTTACAGGGCTTTCTCCTCATCTATTTATCTCATGACTCATGTAAAACTTCTTAGGTGTATACCCCGGGCTTCCCTTTCTCATTGAACTAAGATCTGTAGCAGCTTCAACTCCTAAACCTAAGTCAAGTTTTCAGCATAAGTCCTGTGCACTTAGCATGATCTTACCACTGTTTTGGGCACCCAAGATGTTCATCAGGTAGCAGAAATTCCACCTGCAGTCCTGAGTGTAGACTCCCTCAGTAGACATTTGCATGGAGGAATGGGACAGCTTTGCTGAGGATGATCTCAGAGCACACTGCACCCAATGGGATGAGTCTTGTAACATGATGTTGAGTGAAGGAAGTCAGACAAGAGTATCTGATGCACAATTTTATTTATATAGAATCCAAAACTGGCAAAGATGACAGACCTTGTTATGGTATAGATCTAAAATTTTCTCCCAAATCTTGTGTATTCAAAGGTGGGACTTCTGGAGGGTGACTTTATCATTGCTATACTCATCAGTGGATTAATTCATGGATGAGTTCATAGCTAAATATGATATTTGGAAGTTGAGCATGGTTAGAGGAGGGTGATGGAGCATAGAGAATGACCTGGTATGTTTTTCATTTGTCCCTGGATCATTGCTTCTTTCTCAGCTTCCTGGCTACTATGGAGTGAAAAGATTTCTTCTGCCATGCCCTTCCATCATGCAAATTCTGTTTTAAAGTCAGATAACAATGGACTAAACCCATTAAAACCATGAGGCATATAAACCTGCCCTCCTTTAAGTTGTGAGTGTTGGATATTTTGTGCCAGATATGGGAAAGTGACTAATACAGAAAATTAGTACCACGTGTAAGGTCACACTGGCCATACCTGATTGTATGGTTCAGAAGCCCTTGAAACTCACTGGAAAAAAGTGTTTAAAAAAGTTTGAAGATACTGGCTAGAGAAGCCCCATAATGTGGTGAACTGAGTTTGATGGGTGACTTTGGTTCTAGTTCAGAAGACCAGAATTCTGATAGACATAAATATAGTTATGACCAGGATATTGAGGATTTTGATGAAAATGAGGACTGTATTGGAAACTGGATTTGAGGCCATGCATACTCATGAGAAACAATTTGCCTACATTTTGTACATATCCTAAGAATTTAAAGATGGCAGACTAATTGATCTGGTGGAGAAAATTTCAAGGTAGCCTAACATTCAGGCTGTGGCATGGGTACTTCTGGCTGCTTTCAATTAAATCTACAGTGGGAATCAAGAGTAAAAAGCACACTCATATGGTTTGAAAACTTTACAGCTTGGTCAGAAAAGGAAGTGCCTGTGAAGTTGGGGCCAAGGAAAATGTGGCTGTTGAAAAAGATTAGCAATAAAAAGAAGCCACGTGCTTTGTATTAAGATAATAACAAAGATGTCTTAAGGGCATTATAGGAAATGGTCAGACCACACTCACACACAAAAGGGAATAAAAGGCAAATGCTGTTGAAATATTTTGCTTTGAAGAGTTCAAGGGGTCCTGCTCATTCAGGGCTGCCTAGGGAAGTATTTCCCCATGTTTATTCATTTAGGCACCATAGCAGGGATGGTCCAAGGAGGCCAGGTTACAGTTTGAGGCAGTGGAAGACCTTGGCTCTTCCACATGGTGCTGGTTTTTCAAGCATGCAGGATGAAAATTCATGTGGTCACGGAGGGCCCCACCCAGATTTTAGAAGGAAGCCTGTGAGGCTTGGCATAAATGTGTGACAGGGTCACAGTCCTTGCCACAATCCCCAGAAAGGGTGATACCTGAAAATGTGAGAGTGAAGCTAAAGATGAAATGGGGACTCCAAGAAGTTGCAGCTGCCAAGAATGTGGAAGATCTGCTGAGGAAAACTGCAGGCAACAAGCAGAGTCAGCCCCAGAGAGAGGCTGTATGAGCGGCAACAATTAAGAGCATATAGAAGGGGCTGTCCAGGTCCTTTGGTGCTGACTTTTCACCACAACCTGCTGTGGGTGCTGGACATGGAGCTACAGGATTTAATATTTTCCCTACTGGATTTCAGTCTTCCTTTGGTCTGATTCCTATCTCTCATGCCTCCATTTTGAAATGGGGTTGTATTTTGGAAGTATTTAACTTTTGTTTTGATTTTTATAGGGGCTTATCGCTAAGAGTTTTCTCTGGGTTAGAAGAGGTGTTGAATTTCAACTTTTTAGTAATGCTGGAACTGTTAAGATTTTCTTAATCCCTAGAAATGAACTAAATGCATTTTGCATAATGAGATGAACATGAGCCTTTTAGGGGCCAGGGTGGAATTTTATGGTTTATATCTAAAGTGTTCTCCAGAAGTCTCACGTATTCAAAAGTGGGGAGTGATGGGACAGTGACTGAATCATGGAGGTGCTATACTCATGAACAGATTAATCCATTGATAGGTTGATGGCTGAATGAGCTGTTAGGAGTAGGGTCTGATTAAAGGTCGTCACTAGAAGGGTGACACAAAAGTGTATTTTTGTCCTTGGCTCCTCCTTTTACTGCTTTGTAGGTGCCATGAAGTGAGCAGCTGTCCTCTGTGAGCCTTCCCACAACTGCATTTCTGTCTTGGAGCCAGACAGATATGGACTAAGCCCACTAAAACCGTAAACTAAATAAACCTCTTTTCCTTTAGGTTGTGGGTCTCAGGTATTTTGTCCCAGTGACAAGAAAGTAACCAATACAAATGGTGGCAAAAATCAAAAGGTGAACCACTGTGGGTATTCTGTGAGTGAATGGGAGTAGCATGGACTGGAAGGCACAAGTGGGGGTTCCATGAAGAGTTGTATATGTTAATGTTTATAGCAACTACATGATTGTCTGTATATGTAATAAACACATCATCCGCTGTGTCTATAGAATTAGTGCACATTACTGTATATAAGTTACATTTCAATTTAAAAAAAAAACTTCATAGCATTGGCAAAGAAGCCAAATAAGTTCACCTCAATCCACTCAGTCAACACAGAGCCCCTGGCAATACTCTAAGCCACCCTCCTTGCTGGGTCCTGCGAACATATATGAAGAGGTGGAGAGCTCTTCCTTGCATAGTTCCTGGTCTCTTAGGGACAAATGTGTGTAAGCTGAACCATGAGATTACAAGGCAGAGTTTGGAGGCCCAGAGACAGTATAGGTTGAGTTCTGAAGTGTGAGTGCCATTGACTTGGGAAATAAGAAAGAAAGGACTTCAAGGGCAGCAGTGGGAAGTAGCAGGGCTCCACTCACAGTCTGGAGCACCAGAGAAAGCCAGGCAGAGAGAAGGCAGGGGCCAGATGGTAGAGACCATGGAACACCTCAGAATAATTCTTCGAGCATCAGCTGGAGCTGTTTCCACATCTCTCATCTCATTATTCAGACCCTGATTGTCCTGGGATCTATGACTTAATGCGATTCAAATTAGAGTCTCCAGCCTTGAATACTAATAAAACAATGAAGGGGCTCAGGTATGGGTGTTCTTGGATCACCCCCTCCTGCTCACAGTCTTATCTCTGCAGGTTATAAGCAGGTCAGTGGGGAGCTGAGTCTGCAGTGGGGTTTGTCTTGGACCTGATGTCTGGTTTTTAGGGAGGATGTGTCCTAGCACTGGTAGGAGGGGCCCAGGCTGTCTGGTTAAAATGCAGGTTAATCCTTCCTCTGAAAGCACAGCTGTCATGGCCAACAAAGAGTTACTACTTGTCTACATGTATTGTTTATTTCCTATTTCAATAAAGCCTAATGGAACATGGATATTCCTTCGTTTCCATTTCTATTAATTGCAGTGTCTTTGAGGTGAATAATAAGGCTGTGTAATCAATAGTAATGATGGAACTACCCAGGGCAAACAATAGCTCCTCCACTGTCTCTTGTTCAACATCTATCTGCTTTATTAAGTGGCAAAGTACTTTTTTTTTTTTTTTAAAAAAAAGTATACCAGTAGGGGGAACAAATCTACAAATAATTATTTAAAAAATTAATTTGTGCTATAATTCAATTATGTGGCGCACAATGCAGAAAAGTTCTCTTAATTACAAAAGAATTGAATAGAACATTCTTCAGCCTTAACCTTGTTATTTTTCAAGGTGAGTAATTACTATCTAAATTCTAGGATAGCTTTCAATAGCCTCTTTATGTAGCAGTCATCGGCAGAACCATTCAGAAGGAATCTGTTTGGGACCAGATGCAACTAGAGATTCCTAGAGGTTAAAAACATAACTGAGGCAGTGCGTGAAAAACAAGGAGTGTGGACTTTTAGGTGGTGCATTCTTAGGGGAAAAGACTTAACTTTTCAGATCTTCCACAAGATAAACCCACATCCTCATGAGCAAGGTGTGATCTGACCCTAGGCCCAGCCTCCACCTGTGCCATTTCCCTCTGTCTCCTATGTGCATGGAGCTACATCCAACAAAAGAAAGGCATAGACTTTGCCCTCTGGGTGGATATGAAAGGCAGTCTGTTTTCAGGTTCTCTATCATGCCCACGTTAGAGCCCAGGCAGTCAGGCTTCTCTCCTCTGGGACTGGTAGTCCCGCAGCACTGTATCTTTATTTATAGTGTGTTCCAGCTTGCAGTGCTTCCTCCTTTGGCCTCTCTAAATCCCGTCCTTGAAGACCAACTGCACACTCATAACATCCAGAAAGCCCTCCCTGACTCTGCTATCCACACTGACCTCAGTGTTTATAGTATTTTCTACTTTTCTTTACGTGCCTTGTGCTATTCTTCTGCTACATCTGCTGGAAGCAAGGGTCAACTGCAAGGGACCCAGGCACAGTGAGGAGAACTGCATGGGTTTGTACATGGGGAGCCCAGAACCTCTTTGTGAGTTGTCAGACCATCACAGACTCTGAGTCAGACAGCCTCTTACATGATACTCCCAAGAAGCAGACCCCAAGATGAAGGTTCTTATGTAAGTTATTGATGAAGCTTGATTAAGAAAGCCTCCCAGGGGAGATCTATAAGGAAGTGGGTTTGGCAGGACAAAGTGAGGCAGTGTTTTAGGCAGTGTCTCATGCACGGTGACTTCAGTCTGATCCTGCAGAGGAACTCGGGCGTGTAAATGACACTGAGTTGTCTCAATTCTGAGGCAAGGGGTGTAGCTTTCATATTTCTCCCATAACCAGTCATCGGCATTCCAAGGGCAGGGTAATTAGATACCCAGACACCTCCATTCCTGCACCTACAGGCACAAAGACAGTTCTCCAAATAGTAGACTCATGGATTGACCTCTGAAAACCAGAGCTAAGGAGGCTACCTGGACAGAGCAAGCCTGCCTCCCTGATAGACAGTGTGATAGTTCAACAAAGTAAGTCCAAACAAATCTTACTGTGTTTTACACAAATAATGCTTTCAAGATTAGTTGGTTAGAGGTGAGGTAGCTTTAGATAGACTCTGAAAAGCTGTTCAGCCAGCCTCAAAGGTGCAGGTGAGAGGATCCAAGAGGCACTAGAATTCCAAGAATTAATTCCAGTACACTTAGGCCAAATGTTTCCACAGCAGTTATCTCCAGAGTCATGGTTTGGTGAGTGACCACTTCCTGACTCTTGCCCTAAAACTGGGAGGATGAGCTACAACCTCTGCTCAACGTACATCCCTAGAGCATGTTGATGGTGAGCTGATGTTGAGTACAACCATCAAACATCCTCTGAGGTTCTGTGAGCTGGTCCAGTCCTGTCTCTTTAGGAATTAAGTTAAACTCCTAAAGAGTCACAGTTAGCTGACCCTTTTTAGTGATGTGAACTGTAACTACAAGACACCTTCCTGTGGCCAAATGTGGACACTGAACTTACTGAAGGTTTTTCCAATGCTCTGACACATGACACAAGGTAATAAAGCCAGCAAGGTACCATGAAGAATTGCTCTCATGGTTTTCCAAGAATGCTTTTGTTGAGGTTGAGGAAAAGACAGTCAAGAACTAACAATCCTTAGGCACCACCTTTATACCAGGCCCAGGGCTCTGACATAGTAACTCATCTCGTTATACAACACCTTGTAGAGATTTTTCCTTAGAACATTGTTATTATCCCTATTTGAATGTGAAATATAAATTTTGGAGTTATTCTGAGGCTGTCTATACCTATGAAGCTTTGGTTTCTGCAGCTGTAGATTATTATGAGGATTGATAGAATTTATCATGAGAAAAGCATCTTTGAGCATGGCATGGTAGATGAGCAATAATTTTAAGCAGAGGGAAATAAATCTATTTCCTAACCCATAGTAATTCAAAGATAGTGAGTGTAATTCAAAGGCAAAGTCATCCTTTAGGAAATGTGCCCACAAGACATGAAGGGGACACTTCTCTCTTCTTAGGTTCTTTGTCTGTATGTAAGCATCTCAAAGGTGACTAAAGAATAAGTTGGGGAGGAATGGGGAGGGGATCTAAAAGTGAAAAGCACCATGTCAGTGCATGTAAGAGCTACTTCCTTCAAGATGTTAAAAAACTGAGGCAAGGTTGAAAGGAATGCTGCCAATCATAGGCTTCCTTACACATTTACTGATATTTCCAACCATTAATCAATGCAATGGAATAGAAACTATTCAATATTCAAGTAGAATTAGTCATTCTAGTTATTACAACTTGACTGATAGGTTATTGTACTTTACATACACATTTCCTGTGTGGAAATTGTGTTCTCTAAATTTATCCTGCCAAGTGCTCATGGCTGACCTTCATGGCCTGCACACATGGATTGCACTGTAATTCTGTGTCTCATGACAGAAAGGGAGAAACTGAGGCTAGCAACAGTATGTGACTTGCCTACGATCACTGAGCTAGTCTTTAGAAGAGCCAGGATTTGGATCAAGATCCAGCTTGTTCAAAGCCTGCTACAGTTCCTTCTCCTTGTCACTCCACAGCCTTTCATGAATCTAAGTAGAAGCAATAAAAACAAGGACCTTCATCCTTTATTCAGCTTCAGCTTCTCCTCCTGCATCTGCCCATCCTGCTCCATCTAGAATGGCAGAAAGTTGATGGTATTTCCATCGAGAAGCAGTTCTGATAGCTTCTCTAAACACTGCTGCTATCACAACTAATGAGGAAGAATAAGGGAGGAGGTTAGAGGGTTTGGAGTTGGTGTCACCTTGAACTTCTAGAAGTTGTGATCACTGGTTTAGGTAGACACATCATGCCTCTGCTGAGAACTGACACACATTTGGCTGTTTGCATTACTTAAGCACATTCAGTTTGAATTTCACAAACTATAAAATGAGTTAGGTCTAGCAAGTAGTTTCATGTGCTAATGAACAAACAGAATTTTGTGATGGTTTAAATGTTCTTGTCCCCTTTCCCAAATTTGTAAATTGAAACCTAATAACCAATGAGACTCTGTTACATACACAAAGTTCACAAAGGTCTGAGCTTTGAGAGATGATTATTAGGTCATGAAGATGGGGCCCTCACTATTGAAATCAGTGCACTTATAAAGAAGCCTGAGAGTATTTACTGGCCCCCTTCTTCTTCTACCATGTGAGAACACAGAGTTGGCACTATCTACAAGGAATAGACCTACATTGAATCTGCTGCTGCCTTCACTTTGGACTTCTCGGACTCTAAAATTGTAAGAAATAAATTGTCTGTTTCGTTACAGCAGCCTGAACAGACGAAGACACCTTTCAATGAAATAGATAATTAACTTGAAGGGGTGTGGGCAAAAAGAACACCAAATAACCTGCCAGTCATTGGCCCCTCCTGCTTGGGCATTTGCTAGCAACCTGGC
Source organism: Dasyprocta punctata (assembly GCA_004363535.1). Classification (NCBI taxonomy): domain Eukaryota; kingdom Metazoa; phylum Chordata; class Mammalia; order Rodentia; family Dasyproctidae; genus Dasyprocta; species Dasyprocta punctata. Next base: position 510 of record RJWM01003226.1, on the reverse strand, counting down.
ATCTGCTCTCTTTGGTGTGCCTGGGACCTTGGTGAGCAGAGGTGATCTCTGAGAGATTCAGGGATAAATGATCACTGAAGACCGGGCACTCGTATTGACATGATTGGAGGCAATGGTGCACCACACCATCAGCTGTTTGGTGAGCCAGTGCAAAGTGATTATTCTGCTCGCAAGGAAGGAAATCACCCAGAGATGCTGCTGAAGAATTATTTAGTGGGAGCATGTTATGGAGTAATTCCTCTTAAATTACTATTTTGTTGCAAGACTATTCAACGGTGAAGATTGTCTTCCTGCTAGAATGAAAGATCAAATGCAGATCTCTTCCTAGGTCTGTTAGAAAGGAATAGCTGCAGGGAGCAGCCACCAGACCTGCCTAGGGCCTCACACTGCACTGGAATAGAGGTATGAGATTCCACTCTCAGCAACCAGGTGGTTATGCGTGTGAATTTCAAGGAAAAGGGAAGCTCCAGCCATTCCATTGGCTGTAATGGATTCCTCTGGATATGTCAA